>PVKB01005261.1:0-16601 GCA_004027205.1 Ctenodactylus gundi
TCCTGTGCACCAGAGACAGTCAGAGGTAGCAGTACCATGGGGAAACGTGGCAACAAATCTTATACAAAAAGATCTGATTCCGCAGGGGAGGGTGCAAGGGGTGCTGAAATTGCAGAACCCAAAGAAAAGGACAAAAATGATGGTAACCTTTGGGCCCAGACAGTCAGTGAATTAAAGCTGGAATTAAAGGAGGAGTTAAACTGGGAAGCAAAGAAGCAAATAAATCAGACAGCGCAAGAACTACAAGAACACTTAGCTAAGCATAAAGCAAGCCTTGAAAAGGAGTTAGAGGAGACCCAAGAAGAATTGGGGAAGCGCAGGCACAAATCTCCTACAAAAAGACCTGAAACTCCAGGAGATGAAGTCAGGGTAAATAAAGATGAATATGGCAAAAATGATGGCAACTTCTGGGCCCAGAAATTCAGTGAATTAAAACAGGAATTAAAGCAGGAAATTAAACAGACAGCAGAAGAGCTACACCAATACATAGATAAGCAGAAAGCAAGCCTTGAAAAGCAACTAGAGGAGACCAGAGAAGAAATATACCAGAAGATAATTAAGACAAAAGAAGAAATTAGAGATGAACACAACAGAGATATAGAAAAATTGAATGCAGATATTCAGGAAATGAAAAACACACAGGTAATGAGCAACCCCTTTAAACAACTTCAGAATAGTATGTCAGACCTAGAAAATAAAGTGACTAAGCTGCAACATACAGACCATGAAGAATACAAAGTAAATAAAGAATGTGTGTCATTACAATGACTCATAGATGATTCAAGGAGAAATAACCTTAGAATTATGGTAATCGAGGAGAAGACTGAGGACAAAACAAAAGGCTTAAAGGACATGTTTAATGAAATAATGGAGGAAAATTTCCCAAATCTAAGAAGAGAAATGAACATGGAACTTTTGCAGGCATATAGAACAGCAAACAACTTTGATCAGAAGAGACCCTCATCACGACACATCATAATTAAAATTCTAGAAACCCAACACAAAGAGAAAATACTAAAAGCGGTAAGAGAAAAACAGAAGGTGACCTACAAAGATAAACCCATCAGGATAACGGCAGATTTTTCAATCCAAACTCTAAAAGCAAGAAAATCATGGAGCAATATCATCCAAGCACTATAAAAACGTAGATGCCAGCCAAGACTGCTATATCCAGCAAAATTATCTTTTAACTTAAAGGGAGAACTTAAAACTTTCCATGACGGAGACAGCTTAAAGGAATTTGTAGCCACTGAGCCAGTGTTGCAGAAAATACTTAAAGGAAACTTGGACAGTGAAAGGGAGACCAGAGACACCAATGACCCCAGAGAAAAAGTGACAACAGCTAGAGGAGAAGGAGCTGAGAAAAAAGTAGGTTAGTAATCAGTGAAATATGAATAAATAAGATATGAAAGTTAGGAAATTAAGAAATAACTAGATTTGCCTACATGTCTGTTGCATTAAGTATATTTATGTGGTATAGATTTAAGTTCATTTACTGTAGCAATGTGATACAGTTTTAACTTTTGTTTTGTTGTAGCAATTCACTTATTAGGTCACTAATGAAAGTTTATCCTAAGGAAACTGATGTAAAACTAACCTTGTGAATGTACAAATATGTACCTTCCAGTATTCAGCTAAGGCAATTGAATTTTACTTATTTATTACTTTTTCTTCCTTCCCAAATTAACTACCCTTTTGAACTACATGCTTATAATTATTTTCTACTGTGAACTGGTGGGTAGGGCCAGGTTTAACATTAGCAACAAAGATGTAGGAAAATATGGGGAAAAAAAGTTTTTGGTGAATATCCCAATGAAGGGATCGGTTGGATTCAGAGAGGTGATAACAAAATTTGACTACTGCAAACCCATTAGAGGAATAGGAAGCTGGGGTAGAGTGGTGACTTGAGTGAAATGACTTAGGCGTGGAAGATTAATATGTTAAACACTGTATGGTTTCTCGGACTTGGAAAACCCAGAACACAGACATTCTTTGGAACCATATGAAGTGATAGCTGGAGCCGGGGGAAGGGACAGGGAGGGGGTGGGAGGGTAGAAGATAGGAAGGGATGGTGAAGTCGATGTGATACATAGATGTATGAAACACCCAAATTCATTGTAAATACTATGTATTACATTTGTATATTAATAAAAATAGTGGGAAAAGAAGAAAAAGGTGAAATCACAACAGACACCGCTGAAATTTATATTATTATAAGAAACTATTTCAAAAATTTATACTCCAACAAATTGGAGAACTTGGAAGAGGATAAATTTCTAGATACATGCAAAAATACTAAAACTGAATAAACAAGACACAGAAACCCTGAATAGACTCATAATAAACATGGAAATTGAGGCAGTAATAAAGTCTATACCCAAAAAGAAAAATCCAGGACTGGATAGCTTCATGGCAGAATTTTATGAGTACTTCAGAGAAGAGCTAATACCAATGCTTCTCAACTTATTCCATGAAGTTGAAAGAAAACAAACACTGCCAAACTTGTTTTGGGAAGCTAACATTACCTTAATACCAAAACCAAAGCCTTAACTAAAAAAGAAAATTATAGATCAAGCTCTCTTTTAAATATAGATGCAAAAATTCTCAAAAAGAAACTAGTAAATAGAATTCAGCAAGTTATTAGAAAGAGCACACAGCATAATCAAGTGGGCTTCATTCCTGGGATGCAAGGTTGATTTAACTTATGTAAACCAATTAATGTCATAGACCACATTAATAAAAGAACAGAAACCATATGATCATCTCAATTGACATAGAAAAGGCCTTTGACAAAGTCCAACATCCATTCATGATTTTTTAAAAACCTGGGAAAATAGGTATAGAACAACCTTACCTCTAAATGACAGAAGCCATATAAACCAAACCTATTGCAAATATCATAGTAAATGGGGAGAAATCAAAAACATTTCCTTTTAAATTAGGAACATGACAAGGTTGTCCACTTCCATCACTCCTATTCAACATAATTCTCGAGACTCTATCCAGGAAAATCAAGCAAGAGAGTGAGAAAAAAGGGAATATATATCAAATAGGAAGAAGTCAAACTATATTTATAGTTGGCATAATAATCTACATAGAAGAAATTCCAAAAAATCCATTACAAAACTATTAGAACTGACTAAAAATTCAGTCAGATTGCAGGTTACAAAAATAACCCAAACTTTCTCAAACCAAAGTGCAAGTATAGCTCAATAAAAACTACATTTTTTGAATTTAAAAAAATCACCCAAAAAATCAATAGCATTCCTCTACACTAATAATGAACTCAGTGAAAAAAGCAGAGAATAATAATTCCATTCTCAATAGCCCCTCAAAAAATTAAATACCTACAAGTAAACTGAACTAAGGAAGTGAAGGAACTCGACAAAGAATAAAATTTATGCTGAAGAAAAAAATGAAAAGGACATTGGAAAATGGAAAAACGTTCCCTATTCATGGATAGGAAGAACTTATATAGTCAAAATGACTATACTTCCAAAACTAATATACAGATTCAAGTCAATTCCTACTAAAATACCAATGTCAACATTTTTATATAACTTGAAAAAGCAATCCTTAAATTCCTATGAAATAGCCAAAGCAATCCTGAGTTAACAAGACAAAAGCAGGTAGCATAATGATTCAACACGTCAAGTTGTATTACAAAGAAAAAGTAATAAAAAACCATTTGGTATTGGCACAAAAACAGAGAGGTAGACCAATGGAATAGACCTGAGGTTGCAGAAACAACGTTAAGGGCTGTCAGCTACCTGACCTTAGATAAAGGCACTAAAAACATACGCTGGAAAAAGGATAGCTTCTTAAATAAATGGTGCTTGGAGAATTGGTCATATCATACAGAAGAATGAATCTAGAAAAATATTTATCACCCTCCACCAAAATTAATTCAAAGTGAATCAAATACCTAGATATCAAAATGGAAACACTGAATCTACTGGAGGACAAAATAGGAAAAATTTAGAATAAATCAGTGTGGGCCAGCAGTTCCTTAATAGGACACCCGATGCAAAAGAAATGGCTCCCAGATTCAACACATGGGATTCTAGCAAATTAAAATTTTCTGCACAGCAAAGGAAACTATCAAAAGAGTGAACACAGAACCGCCAAATGGGAAAATGGGGAAAAAATTACCACCTAAACCTCAAACAGGAGGCTAATACTAGAATACACAAGGAACTAGAGAAAAACAGAACCCTCAAAATCGAAGACCCAATTTAAAATGGGCAACTGAAATGAACAGGCAGTTTTCAGATGAAGAATTTCAAATGGCCAGTAAATACATGAAAAGATGTTCAACATCCTTAGTCACTAGAGAAATGCAAATCAAAACTTCACTAAGCTATCTTCTTACCCTAGTGAAAACAGCACGTATTAATAAAAATTGAACAGCAATTGACCCTGTGAGGTTGTGGGAAAAAAGAAACCCTTCTGCATTGCTGGTGGGACTGTAAACGTGTACAACCACTGCGGAGGGCAGTATGGAAATTCCTTAAAAGGCTGAAAATAAATATTCCATTTAATCCAACTATACTTCTTCTGGCTTTTCTGGGTATCTTTCCAAAAGAGTTATAAGCAACATATAACAAAGATATATGTATACTGCATTTATAGCAGCACAATTAACAATAGCTAAGGAAGATACTGAAATACCTGTTAACACACCGATGGACAGAAAAATTGTAGTATATGTACACAATGTAGTACTACTCTTTCAAATAGACAGATTTGAAGCTTTTGATGGTAAATGGATACAAGTTCAGACGACTTCAGCTTAATGAAGTGAGTCAAACACAGAAGGTTAAATAACGGCACTGTTTCTCTAATAAGAGAAACCTAGAATGCAGGCATTCTATAGAACCAAATGGTAGTGTGATAGTGGGAGTTAGGGAGGATAGATAGGATAGGGAGGGTTTGTGAGGTCCAATAAGGGAAAGAGGAAGAAATTGTAATGTTGATGTGATACATATGTGCACAAAATACTCAAGCTTAATATAACCACTGTGAATTTCATATACCCGTAATGAGGACAGAACTTTAGAACTAGAGGCCAGGATAGAAACTATGGACCAAATCATGAAGAAGGTTCAAATAATACTACATCAGTTCATAAATGATTACTAACAGATGATAGATGACTCAAAAAAGCTTAATTTCAGAATTAGAGGTTTATGGGCAAAAACAGAAATCCAAGCTAAAGAAATAAAAAAATTCATTCACTGAAATATTATGAGAAAACTTCCCAAATATAGAAAAAGAAATGGACACACAAGTGACAGAGGCATATTGTACACCAGCCAGGTAAAACCAAAACAGAGCACCCCAAGAAATATCCTAATAAAAGTTATTGACCTTCAGTACAAAGAGAAAATCCTAAAAGATGTCAGAGAAAAACCGAAAGTAACTTACCAAAACATACCTATCAGAGTAATAGCAGATTTCTCAACATAAATTCTAAAAGCCAGAAGAGTTTTGTCTTAGTTATTTTTTCGTTGCTGTGACTCAATACCTAACATCCACAAATTTCAGGGAGGAAAGGTTTATTTTCACTCCCAGTTTCAGAAGATCACAGTCCACTCAGGGGTGGCTGGCAGCAATCAAAGTACATGGCAGAGACAGAGGTGGAGGCAGCTTCTCATGACATCACAAACTGGAACCCAAGTCTCATCAAGTCCAGTCTCTCCCCAGAGGAAAAGGCTGTAACAATCTTTCTTCTTCCTTCCTTTTACACAGTTAAAATTCCCAATTGTGCCTCCTACATCTGGGTGAGCGCTCTTCCCTTATTTGCCGGCCTACATATCCCTCACACTCTAATCCAGGCTGGTTCCTAATTGCCTAATCTAGGTGTGTTTCCTAAATCATAATCCGGGTGTGGTTCGTAATTGCCTCAAGATGACATAATCTCTCCAATGATCACAAGCTTGAAGTCTTCAAAGCCCCAAAAGAAAACAATTGCCAACTACAAATCCTCTACCCTGCAAAATCACCCTTCAAAACTGACAATGAGATAAAGACTTTCTTTGAAAGCTTGAAGAAATTTATGACAACTAAACCAGCACTACAAAAAATCCTTACAGGTCTGCTGGATAGAGAAAGGAGGATAAGCACAGCAAAGGAAACAGAGGCAGGAGTGCATTCCACAGAGAAAACATCAAAATAAACAGGAAATCAGAAAAAAGTCAACATATGAAGTTTAGGACAATGTCAGGTTTCAATATTTAAAGGTCAATTAAAACTTAATGTCATATGGTGTCAACTCACCGATCATAAGACAGGAATTGGCAAACTGGATTAAAAACTACAGTCAAACTGAATGTTACCTGCAAGAGATCCACCTTACCCAAAAGAAAAACATAGACTGAAAGTATAGAGTAGCACATTCCATTCAACAGGAGGCTGAAAACAAGCAAGAGCACTCTTCTCTTTAGTGACAAAGCGGACCTCCACCAAAACTGGCCTAAAGAGACAAAGAAGAGGTCGCTTCACCCTAATAAAGGGAACAATTCAACAAGAGGAGCTAACGATAGTTGTTATTTATGCAATAAACAATGGCATACTCAACTTTATAAAACAGAAGTAAAAGAACAGATAGCCTCCAACACAGGTGTAGCGGGGATTTGTACATTCCACCCTCTCAAAAAGACAGGTCAATTACACACACATGCACACGCACACACAAAACCCACATACATAACAGATGTGAATGAACCACACTATGGAAAAAAAGGACTTAAAGACATCTGCTAAGTGTTTCATTTGTTCTGAAATAACTAAGTATGCCATTATATCTATTACTTTATGTGTAATTTTTGTGGTATACTTAAGTTCATTTAAATTAGCAATTCACTTATTCAGTCTTTGATGTAAGTTCATCCTAAGAAAACTGATTGATGTAATGATAACCTGAATGTCTCGTGAATGTACAAACATTGAGCTTTCAGTACTCAGCTAAGGAATTTGAAATTTAACTTCTTCTTTTCTTTATGACAATTTCTAGCCTCATGAATTTCATTGTTATAGTTTCTTATGTGGTTTGGTGGGTGAGACCATGTTAAAGAATCTCAACAAAAATACATAAGATACAGGAAAAAAAAAGAACTTCCAGCAAATTGTCCCAATAAAGGGCTCTTCTGGACCCAGAGAAGAGGCATCAAGATATGGCCACTGCAGTCCATTCTAGGGGTGGGAAGCTGAGCTAAAGAATGGTGATTTGAGTGGTGACATGAGTCAGACACAGAAGATTGAATATGTTAAATATCACATGGTTTCTTTGATTTGGGAAATCTAGAATACAGGCATTCTATAGAACAAAAGGGTATAATAATGGAGGCTTGGGGAGATGGTAAGGGTTTGGCCGGGCCAAAAATGGGAAAGGGATTGTAATGTATATATATATATATATATATATATATATATATATATATATATATATATGTATGTTCCATTTCCAATAGTTACAGAAAAATTAAACACATAGGAATACCAAAGAAGTGAAAGCTCTCTGCAGAAAAACTGCAGAGCCCTGAGGAAAGAGACTGAAGATGATTTTAGAAAATGGAAAGACATCCCATGTTCCTGGGTAAGAACTAATATTGTCAAAATGGCTATACTTCCAAAATTGTTAGGCAGATCCAATACAATACGATACCAACAGCATTCTTCATAGAACTAAAAAAACACAACTCTAAAATTCATATACAATCAGGAAAGACTTAGAATTTCTAAAGCAATCCTAAGTAACAAGGGCAAAGCTGGAGGAATCACAATTTCAGACTTCAAATTATACCACAAAGCAACAGTGATTAAATCTGCATGATCCTGGCACAAAAGCAGCCAGGAAGATAAATAGAACAGAAGTGAAGACACAGAGACAGACTCAAATGCCCTTAGCCATCTAATTTTTGACAGGTGGGCCAAAACTATTCACTGGAGAAAAGACAGTAACCTCAGCAAATGGTATTGGATAAACTAGCCACCCATGTGTGAAGCTAGACCTGTGTCTTCCACTCTATGCTAAGATCAAATCAAAATGGACCAAAGAGCTGAACACCAAAACAGAAACACTGAACCTGCTGAAGACCAAACAAGTGCAGCGCAGGAAGCCACAGGGACAGGGATGGATTTCATGAACAGAATGCCAACTACCCAAAAAACAGCAGCAAAAATCAACAAGTGGCATTATATCAAACTAAAAAGCCTTTACACAGCAAAGGAAATAAGTTAAGGAGAAAATCTCAGACAAAGGATAAGTAGAATGTGGGTAAAAATAAATAAGCAAAATCTCCCAAAATAAATGCTCCATTAAAAAATGTGGGCAACTGAAATGAAGACACTTAAGAGGAGTACAAAAGGCCAATAAGCATGTGGAAGTGTTCAACATCATTGGCCAAAAGAGAAATGCAAATCAAAACAACACTGAGATTCCATCTCCTCCCATCGAAAATGACATCATAAAGGACTTTAAAAAAAAAATGTTGGGTAGGATGTGGCTAAAAGGAACATTTCTATAGTGCCAGTGAGACGTAAACTGGTACAACCACTGTGGAAAGCAGTTTGTAGATTTCTGAAAAAGCTGAGAATAAAAATCCCATTTGATCTAGTTACAGCTCTCCTGGGATTTTTTTCCCAAAAGAACAAAGTCATCATCTCATAGAAACACATGCATACACATGTATAACTGCACAACTCATAATAGCTAAGTCCTGGAAACAATCTCTATCCCCATGGATAAGGAAGAGAAAAAGAAAATGTGGTGTACATACACACGCACACAATAGAATGTTATGCATCCATAAAGAAAAATGAAGCCTTTGCAAGAGAAGAGATCACCTTGCGTCAAGACTGCTCAGTGAAATGGACCATATGCAGAATATTAAGTATCACACAGTATCTCTCATATGAGATTGCCATAAATACGTACATAAAAAGATCCTAGTGTAAGAGAGAGGGTACAAATAGGGGAGATAGACTGCTAGAAAAAGAGAAAAGGGGAAAGGGAAAGTAAAGAAGGAAAAAAGTGATTCAAAAGTGATATCGATGGGCATAAATTCCCCAAGCTGTATGTAATTAACACGTAAATGAGCCTGTAATACATACATGTTCAAAAATAAGATGATAATAAGACCCAAAAATAGGGGCTGGAGGAATAGCTCAGCAGTTAAAGTGCTTGCCTAGCAAGTCCAAAACCCTGAGTTCAATCCCCTAGCACCTCATAAGCTAGGTGTTGGTGGTACAGGCCTGTAATCCCAGCACTTGGAAGGCTGAGGCAGGAGACTGCCTTAAGTTCAAGGCCAGTCTGGGCTAGGTAACTTAGGATTGGCCTGGGCCACAGAGTGAGACCTTGACTCAAAATATATATATTCAAAAGTATACTGTCTACAAGAAATTCACTTTAGGTTTATGGTCAGACATGGGCTAAAAGTAATATAATGGGGAAAAAATATCCCATACAAATGGTAAGCAGGAGGGAACAGGGGTGACTCCATTTCTACCAGACAAAACAGGCTTTAAGAAAAAAACACTGCCACAAGAGATAAAAATTGAGCTCAATAATAAAAGTGTTGATCCACCAAGCAGCCAGAAAAAAGAAATATACATGCACCCAATGTTATTTTTTATATTTTTGTTATCTGGTGAGCCATTAAGAAAATACTTAGAAAATCACACACGGCAGGATACTTCATGTATAAGGGACAAAGGACCTATGTCCAAAATTTATAATGAACTACAAATTCAAAAACCAAAAAAAAAAAAAGTACTACATAGTTGTAACTTCATAAAGCTATCCAAATGTTCTATAAATTCATAAAATACATTCAAATATTAGTCATCAGAAAAATGTAATATAAATCCCTAAGGTGTTCCTATACCTCTTTGAGAACAGTGAAAATTTAGAATCTGCTAATACCAAAGAGTTAACCGTGGACAGGGAGCAACTGGAACTTTCAGTCCCTGCAGAAGGGACAGTGAACAGCTACAGCTCCTCTGAAAAAAGACACGAGCATCAACCCCAGAATTAAGGATAACATGCTCTGTGACTTAATGATCCCATTATTAGGTACACAGGCAAGAGGAATGTACGCATTCATGCTCCCAATTATAGGAATGAAATGTTAACAGTACTGTTTTAAAGAGTCCATGGCAGAACAATCAGGGAGGGAAACTGAGGAGCTGCTCCAGGTTGAAGGTCACTGAAGAAACCTGACAACTGGCTGCAAAGTGTGAGTCTGGATCACACGGATGTCCCTGTTAACCATGCGATATTTAACTTCCCCAACTTAACTGTCACGGCTTCAGTTAAAACCTTTAAGATACTTCACTTGAATTCACAGAGCAGCATTCTGACTCTTCAATTTCACCGTCATGCTCAGAATGAGCTTTCTAATTAAAATCTAATAACAACGTTATTGGTATTATTATTATTCCTTGCACTGGTTTTCATTCACTGTGACAAAATACCCCCAAGAAATAAAGTTAAACACAGTTTCAGAGGTTTCAGTCCATCTAACCGTTGTCACGGGCCACAGGGCAGTCAGAAAACCACAACAAAAGGGCAGGGTGGGGGAGGGGGAGGTGCGGAGCAGAGCCGCTCACCTCCAGAGGGAGAGGACAGACAGGAAAAGGCCTCAGAGGCAAGGCCAGGGCCGGACGCAGTTCCCAAGTTCACGCTGCCACAATCTGCTCCCTTCAACTAGTCCCCATCACCTCCTGATATTGCCGCTACATTGTGATCTCCACACATTATTCATCTAATGCAGCTAGCGCCCTCATGATCCAGTCACATTCAGAATGAACACATGATGCTTTGCGGGAATCTCCTTTTTCCGTGTTCCACTGCCCGTAAGATAAGGTTTAGTTACAAATTCGTTTCTCCCCAGCCCCAACCTTGCTAGTCAACATCAACAAATCTACTGACCCCAGACTAACGAGGATGCCCAGCGGCCGTCACAATTACCACGCTGCTGAGCATAACCTTCCCGCCAACTCCAAGAACTGCGAGCTAAATGAAAACATTAGGTTGATAAGATTGAGAGTTTTTTCATGATGGATGATATCTACAATTCCCTTCCCCACGACCACTTCCTAAATCCTGAGTCTCTTTGTCAAGCTGCAACAGTATTGAGTAGTAACTTCAGAATTCAGTATACTGTGCTGATCATAAAAGCATCCAAAACAGGAAAAGCAGGAAGTGAGACTTCTGCTTCAGACACAAAATTAAATTAAAAAGAATGCCTACACCTCAGTAGTCAAGGTAAATATTTTAATGCAACTTTTTAAAATCAAAATTAATTTTTACAACCTCTATAGTGAACAAAATATTTAAATATTTTGAAACACCCTAGTAGTCATAATTTTTCTATACGTTATCCTGGAATCATTACTCTGTATTTCTTTCTACTCCTGGCTTCCCTTCATAAACTTAGTGCTCGCAACAGCTCCACTTGATGACTATATTACCAAATGTGTAGAAGAAGGCTACTGTTGCCAGACTCTGAAGGCTTTTAGCATTTAGACAGAAAGTCATATTTTCTAAGAACACTATGTGGGCCATTTTAGGACAATAAGCATTTAGTCGTTAGTAAACCCATTGGTTGAAATTGTATACACAAAGAGACAAGATTGGAAAGTAGTCCACATTTTATTTCATCTATTCTTATGTTTCATATTAGTCATTAAAAATGTTTTTAAAGCATTAATTTATATGATTGCTAGGATAATGTAAGGTGCTAAAAAGAACATATTTCAATGTTATAATTATTAACTTACGTCAGGTGTACAAGTTAATGAGATTAACTGTAGTTATTTCTACCAAATTTCTATCTCCCACCATTCTCTCTCCCTTCCCCCAGCAAACTGCTCAGTCCCTTGATATCCTTCCTGATTTAAGTCACCTCTCCTTCACCTCTAGCAACCCTATTCCAATTCATACTTCCACAAGGATGGCTCACTGGTTCTCATACATGTGTGAGAACATACAATATTTGTCTTTCTCTGTCTACGTTGTTTCACTCAACACATTATTCTCTGTTCAATTCATGTTGTTGTAAATTACACTGTCATTCTTTTTATGGCTCAGTAGTGGTCCACTGAATAAAAATACCACAAATTCTTTATCCATTTATCTGCTGAAGAGCAGCTAGGTTAACTTTATAATCTGGCTACTGAAATAGTGCTGCAATGAACATGGGGTATACACACTTGTGTATTCAGAGCTGGGGGAAGTCCCTGCTGAGCAACCTGACTGTTGCTCCTGATAACTTCAGCACTCACTCTCTATGATCTAGGGAAAAGTCCCCTCCCTAGCCAATAGCCTCTGATGGTAGAGAGATGAGAAAGGCCCTGGTTCTACCCAACTCGAGTAATTCAGAGCTAGGGAACATCCCAGCCTCTGCTGGTGCCTGCCAGGATGAGCTCGGACAGGTGCCCTCCAAATTCCAGAGGGTCTGGACAGATGACATTGCAGCAAGGTCACCAAATATCACTCCCATCTTTGCATTACGAGCTCTACAGCTCCACACAACCCCTTCGAACACCTGAGCCAGGACTGGTAAGACTAGAGATGGAACTGCATGCAGCCCACAATCTTGGGACCATAGCTGCTGGTGCAGAGAGCCCCCACGGCACTCTCATGTCTGTCCCTGGAGAATCAGGGAAGGCTCTATCCTTTGTCTTCAGCTTCCAGGCTCCATGAAAGTGGAAGAACAGAAAATCACACAAGACACGTATATATTACTGTTGAAACACAGGAACATGACATCTCCAAATGGAGACAGCTATTCTGCAAACACAGATGTCAGTTTGAAGGAAATGTATGAGATGCCTGAAAAAGGGCTCACAACAATGGCTGTAAGAAAATCCCGTGGGATATAAGAGAACACAGACAAACGACACAAGGAAACGAGAAGAGTGATGAAGAATGCAAAGAAGCACTTCACCAGAGAAAGAGAGATCATAAGAAAAGAACCAATCAGAAATTCGGGGATGAAAAACCTCAATTAACGAAATAAATTCTAAATAAAGACTATATCAGACAGCAGTACAACCACAATTTCTGGATAATGGCTCAGGAGAGGTCAAGAAATCCTCGAATGATATTGTACAGACAGTGGGGAGAATTCATTCCTTATTTCTCAAACTATTTAACTCTAAGCATTTGATTATAGACTTTCCCTCCAACATTAACCCATGTTTCAATGCATATTAAAATTGACAGTTATAACACTGAGCTTTCCCTTGTTTTCCCCCTGTGAACTAATTAATGAGACCCACCCCCAGCACATCAGTAGATAAACAAGAAAGGCAGCTGTTGAGACAGTCACAGATGGAGTTTTCAATGCTAGTAAAAAAACAAACTTAAATTTAGACATTACTTGTAGCTTAAAAATTGCACTGACAAAGGCTAAAGTAATAGTATAGCAATTAGAGTTCTTGCCTAGCAAGTGCAAGGCCCTGAGTTCAATTCTCCAGCACCAGATAATGTGGATATGGTGGTACACACCTGTAATCCCAGCACTCAGGAAGCTGAGGCAGGAGTATTGCCATGAGTTCAAGGCTCTCCTGGGCTACAAAGTGAGCTCAGGAGCAGCCTGGACAACAGAGCAAGACAGTCTCAAAAAAATTGTACAGACAAGAATACATTAAATAACCTGTTGTTGGGGGCTGATAATGGATCTATCTGTATATTCTATAACTAAATATTTTTAAAGGTCCTACAACATTCACTAAGATTAAATAAAATCTCAAAAAGCTGGTCATTACTGTTTTTTCCTAAATAGATCTGATACAAATTACTGGGGGAAAAGGTAATGACTTATATAAGAGGCTTGCTTTTTATATAGCCTGCTATAGGTCTGGACAATTAATGAAGTTTAAATTTCTCCAGCAATTATCTTGGGCCCTGCCTATGTGGTAAGGAGACAGTGACATCTATGTCCTCAACTGAGACCTTAAAATATGAGTAAGAGTCACTGCACAATTATTGTCTGAGCTTCAGTAAACTATACTGAGATAGTATAGAAGAATGAAATTTTAAGTATGTTAAATGGGGAAAAAAACTTTAACTCATAAATACTGTGTTTCTTTTCGTTTACAGCAATGACAGTAATATTGAATGCTTTAAGATATAAACTGATCTCGGGTCCTAAGCCTCCCTTCATAGACATTACAGCCTCTGCCTCAATATCACATTTGGCTGTCCCCTCCATCTGACTAACATGAGGCACCGTCTTCGTCTCAGGCAAATTAAAAAAAAAAAGGAAAGAATTCTACACCTGTATACAAAGAAGCATAACCAATCTTTGGTATAATGAAACACTTATTGAGTCATTACTACACCAAGCTCCACAGACAATCAAATCATCAAATATAACTCTCAAGATGTTCTATGACAGGTAATGAATTAGGCAGGGAATTTAAATCCCTAAGTTCATCTTTTTCCCTCATTATTTTGCTGGAGAATATTAGGAGTAACTAACTAACATTATTCTTAATTTTTCAAAATGTTCAAATGTATTATGCAGCATCACCTAGATCTTTGCTTCTTCTAAGTAGCTGATTAGGATTTAGTGTAAACATTTTGTGCAACTCTGTTAACCGTTCATGCTATGGACTTTCACTGCTCTCTTGATACCTTTACATTGGAAATAAGAGTCATTAATATCTTAAAATCTAATCAGATTAGAAAGCCCATTTCAAAAATGCCAGAATGAACCAAAAAAATAAAAATAAAAATAAACACCTCATCCTTACAATTCTTTCTATAGAAATCTTCTTGGTCTCAAAACCTATATTAATCAGTCTCTTCCAGAAATGTCAAACAACACATACACACGTTTTCATGAATGTGTGTCTATGTCTGTATATGTATACATGAAGAGATTCATTATGGGGACCTAGCTGGCATGATGAGGAAGAATGAGATATCTATTAATTACTATTTGCAAACTGAAAGTCTACGACAGCAGGTGGCATAACTCCAGTCTAAGCCCAAAGGAGGTAGTAAACAATTTCTCTGATGTCAGCAGAAGCCACACTGAGACCCTAGACTTCTCCCCCAACCAGCAATAAAGAAGGGACAATCCTTTCCTTCTACCACTACCTCAGCACACAAGTCTGCTGTAACAGAATGCTTAAATAAGACTCAAAGATTTTACCAAAACCCAGGAAGGTCACAAAATAGATGAAAAATGACCATCAATCTCTAAATACCAGTAGATGGCAGAGATGCTAAAATTACCTTACAGTTTTAAAGTAACCATCATAAAAATTTTAATGAGTGCTTACAAATACTTTTGTAATAAAAATTTTAAAATAATAACATTCCAAAAGAAATAGAAAATTGAAGCAAATAAACAGGAGAAGGAATAGCCAAATGGGCATTTCAGAAATAAAGTAACCAAAATTAAAGATTCTATGAATGAACTCACAAACAGAATGGAGGAAACCGAAAAAAACATCAGTGAGTTCAAAATAGAGGGGTAGAAAGTATCCAATACAGACAAGATATAGGATACACTAAGGAAAAAAAAAAAAAAGAGCAATCAGACCTGTGGAGCTCTAACATAAGATCTTTATTCCAACAAAAGATCTAACGTTTCTGTCAGTGTAATATCAGAAGGTGAGGGGAAGTAGGTGAGACTGAAAGCACACAAAGAAATTTGATGTAAATCTCAAATTTGGCAAAAACCATAAACCTACAGAATAAAACTGAATAAGTGTTCAAAGAAATCCACAGAAAAATATATTCTAATCAAACCTGTGAAGCCTAAAGACAAAAAAATCTTAAAACTTGCTAAGGAAAAATAACATCTAACCTAGAGAGTAAAAGCAATTCAAGGCAACAATGCTTTCTCATAAAAACTACAGAGAGTAGAAAAAAATGACAAAAGTCTTAAATATTGAAATAAAAATGTGTAAACCTAGCATCCTATATCCAGCAAAAAAATTTTCAGAAATGAAGAAAAAATCAAAACATTTACAGGTAAAAGGAAGCAAAGGGAATTTGCTGTACTCTAAAATAACAATTACAAATTTCTCTAAGCAGAAAGGAAATTATTTAAAATTATAAACCTGGGTTTAAACATCAGAAAAAATGGCTAAATGTAATAGACTTTTCCTTTTGCATTCTGTGAACTATGCTTGACAGCTGAAGTAAAAATTATAGTATTACTTGATGCCATTATTAAAATGTTCATTTAATAAATATATTAAAATTTGTTAAATGTATATAAAGAAATGTGTAAGGGGAGTCAGAGAGTGAAGGATTTTATCAGCAGCTCTGCACAATTTGGCTGGAAGACAGATTTAGTAAAAGAATTTCCTGTACAGCCCAGCCAAGGAAGGTAGAGGATCTGGTGGATCTGAACGGTGACCACAGGACCCGAGCAAAGGCCATGAATATCCCCAGCAGGTGAGCACAGGCTCCCAGACAAGGTGAGGGCCATGGCCACAGAGGGCCACTGGGTGCGCATACGAGCAGCAAGCGCATGGCAGGACTGCGGCAAGGATGACATCTAGAAGCCTCCGGGCAATCTTGTGGCTCTGTGCCCCACAGCATTGCTGTGGCATGCAGAACACTAAGTCAT
>PVKB01005261.1:16701-104237 GCA_004027205.1 Ctenodactylus gundi
TTTTTTTTTTTTTTGAGTTCTTTTCTATAGGTTCTGCTCCTTCATGGCCCATGATATTAGCATCTGGGGAGTCGGGCTTATTTGCAGATGATTTGTTGCCTCGTTTCGCCATAGTTGTATTGCTGTGGGCTGTAGATCAGGCAGGTCAATGAGCTGTGTCTCTACAATGCAGATTTCTTTAAAATTCTAGTATTTATACCTTTTTTAATCTTATTTACCAATTAATCTGGGGGGGGGGGGTTTCTCAACTACCAGCCTTCTACTGGTCACCTAATCTCCTCCACTTTTTGATGAAGGAGGAAGAGACTAGAAAACTGTGCATGGTCTATAGACAAGATATTTGTTGACATATAGTGGAAATCAAGATCAATGTCTATGCCATGATCCACAATTTGAATAAAAATTTGCAATATCATTATAATCTAAGACTAATAAATTATTGACTGAACATGCTAACCAATTTAATACAATTATTCTACCCTTAACATTAAAAGGCACATCCTACACCATAATATTATCTACCTCAATAAATCTAATATTAGCTTGTCAAAGTGTTTCACTAATATCAGTAAGAAACCACAGAAGAAATCAAAACCTTCCTAGTGTCAAATGACAATGGAAATACATCATACTAGAATCTATGGAACACAAGAAAGCAGAGGTAAGAGAGAAATTTATAGCTATAAATGCACATATTAAAAATAATTATAAACCATTTAATGATGCACCTCCAGGTCCTAGAGAAAAAAAGAACAATCTAAATCAAAAATTGGTAAAATAAAAGAAATTATAAAGACTAGAGCAGAAATACATGAGATTGAAACCTTAAAAAAATACAAAAGATCAACAAATTGAAGAGTTGGGTCTTTGAAAGAATAAATAACATTGATAAAAGGACTTCTGGGTCAAGATGGCAGCTGAGTAAGAGAGCTGCACAATATCTCCTCATGGACCCACTTAAAAAACATTGAGAATTTAGTCAAAAACTGGCTGTTCAATATAGCTAACATAGGAGCACCCCAACAATCGAAAGAAAGCCAGGGGGAGATCAGAAATCTCAAAGGCACATCAGAAGTGAAGGAAAAAAGAAACAGCAACCTAGGAAGCTGCTCCAGGCCAGCTGCGAATGGATGGGAGCCAAAGGCATCTACAAACAGAGGAAAGCCCACGTGAAGCCCAGAATATCTGACTGAGCTAGGAGAGGAAGGAGCACCACAATAACTGAAAGGAATCCACAGGAAGGTCAGAAATCTCGAAGACATATCAGAAGTGGAGAAAACCAGCAGCTTACTCGGTGCAGCTTATGTTAATATCCTCAAATGGAGGAAAGCCCGGAGCCCAGAACCTCAGATTGAGGTAAGCACGAATCCAGGAGAGGTGGGAATTGACAGCAGCTGGTAGCCCCCGCCTCTGAAAAACTAACCCGCAGGTAGTGCATATTGCAAACACAATGTGAGCTCCCCCTAGAAAAGGCTTCCTAGCGCTCAGATTAGAAGCAGTGATCGGCAGCCATAATAGGCAATGACATAAGCAGAAGCCATTAAAAAAGAAGAACCAGAGATTGAACTGATTAAAGAAAGCGCAGAAGAGCACATCATGGCTTTTGGGGTCACTCTTAAACAGTGCCTAGGAAGAAACTGGCACAAGAGGCAGCTGCAGAGCAGAGAGAAAGGCTGATCTCCTAAATGGCTCAGGGTGATAGAAGCACCTCGGAGGGTGGAGAGCCCCTCCCTGGTAGAGGAAAGCCAGGACAGGTGGGAGAGCATTGCTGAGGGGGCTGGCGGTGCACAAGACATCTTAGAGACTATCAGACTGTTAGGTCCTCCTTCAAGGCCTACTCCCAGCACAGAACTCAAAGAAAATTGCAGTTCCCCTGACACAACCTAATACTCATTCAAAGAAACCTCTCAGCTAGGCTTTTAAAGTGAAGTCTCTCAACAACAGAAACATGGGGAGAAGACAAGGCAACAGGTACTCACAGAGATGCCTGAGATCCCAGAAAATAGTGTCATGGGCCCTGAAATAGTGGAACTCATACAGAAAAAGTCAAAAAGCAAATAAATGGGTCAAACAACCAGTTCAAACAAGATATTCTCAAAGAAACGCAAGCATTTACCAGCAGGCTTAAAGAGGAACTTCCTAATCAAATAGTGGTCCCAATGGAGACAAAGCTCACTGAGCATATGGAAGCCACAAATAAAAAGTTGGCTGCAGTAAACAAGGAAATGAAAAATCTGATGGGACCTTTTGACAGGGAAGTGAAAAATTTGGAAAGTAATCTAGATGAAATTCAAGATATAAAAAACATAATATCATAGTAAGGGAAAACAACTCACATATTATGAGGACAGAATTTCAGACCTTGAAGACAAGGCTGAGGAAACAAATGCTATAGTTAAGCAATACTCCAAAATTAGAAATGAGCAAAGTAGCTTGATACACCAGCTGATGGATGATTCAAAGAGAACCAATCTCAGAACTATGAGTATGGGAGAAAGAGCAGAAGACAGCACTGAAGGGATAAAGAATTTATTCATCGAAATCATGCAAGAAAATTTCCCTAATCTAGAAAAGGAAATTAGTTTTCGGGTACAAGAAGCTTATAGAACACCAAATAACCTCAACCAGCAACAAGACCTGCCATGATATAATCAAAACCTCAGAAATACAACATAAAGAGAGGATACTAAAAGCAGCCAGAGAAAAGCAGACCTTATTCTACCAAGGCAAACCCATCTGAATTAACTGCAGTTTCTCAATGCAAACTTTAAAGGCCAGGTGGGCCTGGACCAAGATCTTTCAAGCTTTAAAAGACAGCAAGTATCAAGCCACGTTGCTGTATTCAGCAAAAGTATCCCTGAAAATTGGAGAAATAAAATTTTTTCATGACCAAGAATCCGTAAAGAAATCTGTCACCACTAACCCAGTATTGCAGAAAATACTTAAAGGAATCTTTCAGAGAAGCAGAGAGACAAGGAGCATAAAAAATATATATATACAGAAGAGGCCAGAGGAAGGGCTCAGCAGTTGAAGCACTTGACTAGCAAGCACTAAGTCAAGTGCTAAGTACCCGAGTTAGAATTCCCAGCACCATATAAGCCAGGTGTGGTGGCACACATCTGTAATCCCAGCACTGGAGAGTCTGAAACAGGAGTACTGCTGAAAGTCCAAGGTCAGCCTGGGCTCCATAATGAGTTCAGGACCAGCCTGGGGTACAGAGCAAGACCCTCTCTCTCAAAAAAAAAAAAAAAAAAAAAAAATGGAGGAAAGGAAACACTTAAAGAGAAAGTGTAACAAAAAAAAAAAAATAGACTGATATTTGAATCAGTTGATTGGTATCCTTCTAAAATAGTACCAGCTCTCATAAGATTTGTGAATCTTCCACCATAATTATTATATTTAATAGTATAGGTTTTCAAAATATAATAATTATATTCAACATACGGAATTGGAATTGGTATAAAATCTTTAAAAATATGTATGCATGAAGTTAGCAATGGACAGGTAGGTAAAATGATAAACCAAATTTGGCAAAATGTTAATAATCAGTGAATGTGAGTAATTTATGAAAGTTAAAAAACCTGAAATACCTAAGCATACCACTCTATTGTTTTAAGTGTAGTATACATATGTGATATAGATTTAAGTTCATTTAAGGCAGCAATTTGATATAGATTTAAGCTCATCTAATGCAGAATGTTTTTTGAATGTACAAACATTTACCTGACAGTACTCAGGTAAGGAATATGAAATTTAACTTCTTTTTCTTTCTTACAAATTTCATTGTCATAGTTCTCTTCTCATGTGGACTGGTGGGTGAGGCCATGTTAAAGAATATCAACAAAGATATAGTAAAATACAGGAAAAAAAAAACTTTTGACATATTGTCCCAATAAAGGGCCGTACTAGACCCAGAGAAGAGACATCAAGATATGGCCAGTGCAGCCCCTGACCCTAGGGGTGGGAAACTGAGCTAGTAAGTGGTGATTTGAGTGGTGAAATGAGTTGGATGTAGAAGATTAAATATGATAAATATTGCATGGTTTCTCTGATTTGGGAAATCCAGAACTCAGACATTCTATAGAACCAAATGGGTGTGATAATGGAAATTATGGGGAGACAAGGGGAGACAAGGAGGGTACGGGAGGGGCAAAATGGGGAGGGGAAAGGACCGTAATATTGATGTGATATAAAGGTGCGCAAAACACTCAACTTTATTGTAAACATTATATATTTTAATTATGTAAATATATATATGGAAAAAATACTGATTAAAAAAAACTCTAACCAAAAGAAGGTAAGAAAAAACCCATACCAATGTAATTAGAAATAAAAAAGTTGAAATTACAACAGACACTGCTTAAATTCAGAGAATTATAATGAACTATCTGGAAAACTTATACAACAAATTGGAGAATTTGAAAAAAAAACTAATGAATTTCTAGACACATACAAGATACCAAAATTGAACCAAGAGGACATAACAATGCTGAGTGGATCCATAACCAACAAACTGTTCCTTGAAGCTGAAAGAAAAGGAACAATGCCAAAGTCTTTTCTGGAAGCTAACATTACCCTGACACTCAAGCTAGACAGAAACTTAACTAGAAAACTACAAGCCAATCTCCTTCGTGAACACAGATGCAAAATCCTCAAGATAATACACTGATGCAAAATCCTTAAGATAATACTATGAATAGAATTCAACAAATCATTAAAAAATCATATGCCATGATCACATTGGCTTCATTCCAGGGATGAAAGAATGATTCAGCATATTTAAATCAATTAATATAACACCCCATATAAATAAAAAACAAGAATCATTTGGTCATCTCAGCAGATGTAGAAAAAGCCTTTGACAAAATCCAACATCCATTCATGATTTTAAAAATAACCTGAGAAATATAGAAGGACCTTACCTCATGTTGATAGAAGCCATTCACACAAAACCTACTGCCAACATATACTAAATGCAGAAAATTGAAAGCATTTCACCTTAAATCCGGAACATGACAAGGCTGTTCACTCTCACCACTCCTATTTAATTTAGTACTCAAAACCATAGCCGAAGCAATCAAGTAAGAGAATGAAATAAAGGAAATATGTATAAGAAAGAAAGAATTCAAATTATTCTTATTTGTAGATCACATGATTCTCTATATGGAAGGCCCCAAAAACTCCGCCATGAGCCTCTTAGAACTAATTAAACAAATTCAGACAAGTTACGGGATATAAATACAAAAATAGCATTCCTCTACATTAATAATGAACTCACTGAGAAAGAGCTGAGAAGAATAATCCCATTCTCAATAGCTCCTCAAAAAATTAAATACCTAGGAATAAATCTAACCAAGGAAATGAAGGACCTTTACAATGAAAATTACATTACAGAGGCTGGGGCATAGCTCAGCAATCAAGCATTTGCCTAACGTGTGTAAGGCCGAGGGTTTGATTCCCCAGCACCACATAAGCGAGGCTTGGTGGCACATGCCTATAATCCTAGCACTCAGGAGGCTTAGGCAGGAGGATCTCCATGTGTTCAGGGCCAGCATGGGCTACGCAGTGAGCTCAGATACAGCCTGGACTTTACAGCTAGAACCTGTCTCAAAAACAAAATTATATATAAAAAAACTACATTATGCTGAAGAAACAAATTGAAGAGGACATTAGAAAATGGAAAAATATCCTGTTTCCTGAATAGGCAGACTTAATATTGTCAAAATGGCTATACTGCCAAAACTGATATGATTCCATAATTTTTATCAAAATACGAGCAATCTTTTTCACAAACCTGGAGAAAACTATCCTGAAGTGTGTATGGACCCCAAAGGGACCCAGAACAGACAAAGCATTCCTGAGCAGTAAGAGAAAAACAGGTGGCATTATAATTCTGAACATCAAGTTATATTACAAAGCAACCATGAGAAAAACCACAGGGCATTGGCACAAAAATAGACAAACTGAAGAATGGAACAGAAGATCCAGAGAAAACTTAATATACCATTAGTCATCTGATCTTTGACAAAAGGACCAAAAACATACACTGGAAAAAGGATAGCCTCTTCAATAAATGGTGCTGAGGGAACTGCCACATGTAGAAGAAAGAATCTACTCTCACCTATTTTCATGAACTAAATTAAATCAACGTGAATCAAAGACCTATATATTTAAATGGAAACAATGGGCCTCCGGAAGGACAAGTAGGTAAACCTCTTAAAAATACAGGCATGGGCAAAGACTTTCTCTATAGGACACCTGATATGATAGAAGTAACCCCAGAATCAACAAATGGGATTATATGAAATTAAAAAGCTTCTGCACAGCAAAGGAAACTATTAAGTGTGAAGAGTGAAGACAGAACTGACAGAATGGGAAAAAATCTTTACTACTTACACCTTAGATAGGAGAATAATAACTAGAATATACAAAGAACTGAAAAAATATCCCTCAAAATCAAAGGCCCAAATTAAAAATGGGCAACTGAAATGAATACACAGTTGTCAGGAGTACAAATGACCAGTAAATACATGAAAAACTATTCAATACCCTTAGCCATTAGAGAAATGAAAATCAAAACAGCACTAAGATATCACCTTGCCGCAATGAGAATGGCTTATATTAAGAACTCAACAAGCAATAGATGCCAGGAAAAAGGAACTCTTTTAAATTGCTGGTGGGACTGTAAACTGGTATGAACACTGTGGAAAGCAGTATGGAGTTTCTCAAAAAACGAAAATAGATACTTCATTTGACCCAGCAATACCTCTTCCAGGTAGCTTTCCAAAAGAGTTAAAAACACCATATAACAGAGATACATGCATACATAGCCCATGTTTACAGCAGTACAAGTAATAATAGCTAAATCACGGAAGATACTGAAATATCCATCAATAGAGCAATGGATTTGAAAAATGTATTATATATACACAAAGGAGTACTACTCTACCATACAGACAAATAGATTGAATCATTTGTAGGTAAATGGCTACAACTTGAGACCATTATGCTTTGTGAAATGAATCTGACTCAGAAGATTAACTATCCCATGGCTTCTCTAAATGATAAACCCAGAGTGTAAATAAATAATATGAGTCAAATAGGTGAGATGTTGAGTGTCGGGGGAATGAGGAGAAGGTGGAAGGGTGGCAAAGGAGTCAGGGAGGGAAATGTAATGTTGTTGTAATAAATATGTGTACAAAATTCTCAGACTTAAAGTAACCCTTGTGTATTGTATATACACACTAATAAAAACGGGGGAAAATGCTTAAAAATCACAAATGAAGGGAGGTTAAAGAATATACAGGGAGATAAGATTTCTACAATCCAACAAAACTGAGAATGTGAAGATACCACTAGACTGAGATTAGGTATGTATGCAGAGATATACAGGCAAAATATTACATATAAATCAAACTGAAATTATTTCTAAAACTTTAACTCACGAATGGTAAAAAAAAAAAAAAAAGAAAGGAAAACAAAAACAACAAAGAGATATAGGAAGCAAAACAGAAAGTAAAATAAAATGAAAGACTTGGGTTAGGAACATAAGCTCAGTGCTTAATTTGCCTAGCACGCACAAGGCCCCGGGTTTGATTCACCAGCACTGCACAAAAATTAGCCTGTTTTGTAAGTGCACACCTGCAATCCCAGCACTGGAAAGGCTGAAGCAGGAGGGCTGCTATGAGTTTGAGGTCAGCCTGGGTTACATAGTAAGTTCAGAATCAGGCTGATCAAGCAAAAGAGAAATAAAAACAATCAAGATGTGACATGTGTACATACCAATTCCCCAACATGAATTGGTATCACAAATATATGCTAATTAAAAAAGAAAACTTCAACTAGTATTAAATATAATGCTTTGTGCTTAAAATCAAAAATCAGGCAGGGATACCAAGTTTTATTGCTCTTAGACAGCTTAAAGCTATGGTTTCTAACCAGTGCAGTAAGGCCAAAATTAAAAAGCAAAAGGAAAAAATTTACAAAAGAAAAAGAAAGAAAAGAAATCAACCTAGAACTGATAAATGAATTCAGCAAGGTAAGAAGATGCAAGATAAATACACAAAGCACAATTACATTTGTATATACTAACAATGAACACACAAACATCAAAAAATTTTAAATTAAATATTGTTTTCAAATGGTGTGAGAGAGAAAACTGTTGATGTAACAAAACATGCGCAGGACTTGCGTGTGTTGCAACCTAAAAAACACAAATAAAATAAAGACCAAAGTAAATGGAGAGACACTGTGTTCCTGAATTGAAACACTCAGCATAATACATGAGTTAACTTCCGTCCAAATTAATATTCAGATTTAATAGTACTTCTATCAAAGATTTTTGTAAGAGTAAATAAGATTACTCTAAATACATATGTAAAGACACAATATCTAGAATAGTCAAAGCAATTTGGCAAGAAACAATAAAGTGCAGGGAGTCAGTTAATGTGATTTCTATATTTATTACATAGACCCAATAAGGTAGTATTGACAGAGGGTTAGACACATACACCAGAGGAACAGAACAGAGAATGCCAAAACAGAATGTGCCCACACAAGTAGCCTAGAAGCTTTTTAACAAAGGTACAAGAGCAATGCTAATGGAGGAAAGATGGCCTTTGGTGCTGGAACCATTTACTATTTAGACATCAATGGGGAGGGGGGGGAATATTACTATAAACCTTGACCTAGAACTTACTCGTCATGTTAATCAACTTTCCCATCACTGGGCCAAAATACCTGCCACCCATACTTAAAGGAGGGGCGTTTTATTTTGGCTCACAGTTTCAGAGGACTCAACTCATGGTTGGCTGGCTCCTAGGCAGAACGAGTGTGGCAGAAGGTACTGCAGAGGACAGCTGCTCAACCATGGCAGCCAGGAAGCAGAGAGGCCGGAGGAGCTAGGGACAAGAACACACATTTCCAAGCCACACCCAGGACCCCACCTCTAGTCAGGTCCACCTTTTAATAGCATATTCAGCCCTGAACTTGTCAATGGATAAATCCACCAGCAACTCCCCCATGACCGAGTCAGCTTCCAGGAGACCCACCTCTAAACACATGGGACTCTTAAGGAACATTCTGGATCTGAACCACAATACTCTTCTCACAAAAGTGAACTCAAAACAGATCATAAACTTAAATATAAAACAAACAATGGCAAAAAAAATACCTTTTTAAGTAGAGAAAATCTTCAGGATCTAAGGCTGTGCAAAGAATTCTTACACTTGACACCAAAAGGCCAACACATAGTGGGAAAAATCAGTAAGTGTGACTTCACTGTCAATTAAAAACTTTTGTTCTGGGAACGACCCTTTTTAGAAGGAAGAAAATGTCTGCAAACTGCACATTCAACAGAGAGACAGATTTTAGGAGTCTTGTCTCTTGGGTCATAGGATCTGGGAAGATGTAAACGTGAGAGGTCACATAACGCATATGAGAAAACCACTCAGAAAAAAGGAAGAGCTGTTGGGGAGCAGGGTGTGGGCACAGCATTCAGAGTCCAGTAGCTGAGCCTCCGGGATCGTGGGAATGGCTCCACTCTGGCACATCCCACTGTCTTCTTTTGCTTCTGTGAGTTCAGGTTAAGCTTCCCTCACTGCTAATGAGAGAGTTCTCCCACGCACTGCCCCGTTCAGCCTCTGACTCACCCCTGGCCCCTCGCCGCCCTAACAAGAGCAAAGATGGGAGCCCGTAGTGCGTCATTTTTATCCATTTGGATCAACTGGGCTCATTTTTACACTTTCATTTCAACTTGATGAGGTTTCCAGGTACCCACTGAGCACTGTGAGATGGAGAGTGGATGGGCTGGGAGAAGTGTAGAGAGATGTCACGTTGACATGAGGCAGCTGAGGAGGACAAAGAAGAGGACTGTGGGGGAAAAAAAGAGATCAGATCGGAAGATGGTTGGGAAAGGGGGCTCTAAAATGTAAGTGATACATCAACATACTGTCAGGGAGTGAGCGTGCAGTTATCAAGCAGAGGCCTACAACAGAAGAGAAGGATGGGACAGGGAAGTCGGAGATGAGATTCAATGCCTTAACACACGCCAGAAACGGTACTCGCTACTTTCGCATGTTATCTCTTACAACCATGCTGCAAGCCCAAGAGTCTTCAGGTATTCTTAGCCCAAGGTGGTGGAGGTTCAGATTTCCAGCCCAAGTCTGTCTGCCTCCAGAGCTAGGGCTCTTTGTGTCATGCTACAGTGTGGGCCAGTCAGAGTTCAGGGCCTGCGGACTGTGGGGCTGGAGGAGCCGTAGGTGATGGTCTCAGAATGCAGTGACCCTGCTGACCCTACTTTAGTATGGAGGAGAAGAACCCCGGCTAATCCCTGATGGGTTAGTGGGGCCTGGGCCATTTCAGCACTTGATCAGACAAGATAGAGTCCCACGAAATTAGCTTGTCAAAATAAAATGGGGAAGAGATGGGGGCAGTGCAGTGGTTAGAGCGCTTGCCTTAGTGAGCACAAAGCCCTGGGTTCAATTCTCCAGCTCCACATTAACTGGGCGTGGTGGTGCACATCTGTAATCTCAGCACTTGGGAGGCTGAGGCAGGAGGATTGCCATGTGTTCAAGGCCAACCCAGGCTACATAGTGAGCTCAGGACCACTGTGGAATACAGAACAGGATGCTGCCTCGAAAAAAAAGAAAAAAAGAAGAAAACTGGGGGAGATTTCCCAAAGGCGCCATTGGTGTGGTCACTACCTTTCTCATGGTCCCCAGCAAAGCCAATCAGCCCCTAGGCCGTTTGCAGTACAGGAGAAGAGTGATTTCATGAGGACTGGTTGACTCCAGTTGACTCCGGAAGCAGGGAAGCTAGTTCCTTATTATATAATCTAAATATGCCCCCACCACCTACCCCACCCCCACACATAAGAGAAGGAAAGGGGAATTTAAAAAAAAAAAAAAAAAAACTCCCAGAAATCACACAGTCAAGGCAAGCGCAGCGAAGTGGCTCATCGGTTACTGTGGCAACCGACTCTTCCCTGCTCCGGCTGCTTATCCCACCATCCCTCTGTCACCCTATTTTTAGACTGGAGACAACGAATGAAAACGGCTTTAAAACTTTTTTTTTTTCTTTTCTGTGTGATTAAGACATGTATAACCTTTTGAAAAAGACTCGACGCCAGAGCTGAGGCATAGGGGCCAGTTCCCCGGTTCTGAAACCAGGTGAAACTTGTTACTCTGAGACCTGGGCCACTGCGTAAGGACGAGGCCCAGTTTCTTAGGAGTTAAGCAGCAACAAACGAGAAGGAGAGAGGTTGAGTGGTGGGCCCAGGCACAGTGAGCACAGCCACACGTGGGACATAAGGTGGAGAGACCTGGCCAATCTGAGACAACAAGGCCACAGGACCTGGGAGCCGGAGGCCTGTGGGACTACCCTAGCAAGGGCTGTGGAACTCAGCCCACCTCTGTAGGCTTCAGCTCTCCTCATCCGTAAAGGGAAGGGTGGCATTTCTGAATTTCAGTGACTTCCAAGACGCTTCAAAGCTCTAAAATCTCTGATTACATCTCTTTTTGTGATTGTTTCACCAACTTGCAAAGAAGTCGAATGATAAGACTGCCAGTTTTCTGGAGAGACAGCTCCAAATTTTGTTAGTATCTTTTCAGTAGTGGTATTTGACAATTTTATTGTGGACTGCATCTTTTTGTCTAAAGGAAGGTCACTGTTTGACTTGTGTTTGGGTTGGTTTGTTTGTTTTTTTGAGACAATGTCTTGTTTTGTAGTTTGGGCTGGCCTTGAACTTACAGCAGTCCTCCAGCCTCAGTCTCCTGAGTGCTGGGATGACAGGTGTGCAGCACTTTGCCCAGCTTATGTGGTGCTGGGAAATCAAACTCAGGGCCTTGAGTTTGCTCAGCAAATTTTAATGCTGAATTATTCTTCCAGCCCCAACATACCGGTTTTGTTTTGTTGTTTTATGTCTTCTGCTGGATTCTGAATGTTCTCAACAGAAAGAAATGATATGTCTGAATGATAAATCCACCAATTACCCAGATCTGATCAGTGCCCATTTTATAAATGTATTGAAACGTCACACTGCCCTCCATAAGTGTATTACAATTACCATGTCATTTTAAAATAAAAATACAATTTTAAAATTTTTCTCTGCCAGTGAAGATGAAAAATGAAAAAAAAATTGTCAATGCCTTTTTGTCCTCTAAAATATTGAATGGATGCAACATGCACTTAAGATTGAGAGAAAGGTGGCCTTCTGCAATTCAATGGGAAGTAAATTGTCAACTGAAATGCAAAGGCATCAGCTTGGTAGGTGGCAGAAAATAGAACAGAGTTGGAGGCAGGGAGAAGTTGGCAAATGTTCACTGGAGGAGGAGAAACAAGGGAAACCAGATAGAAGCCACTTTTTTTTTTTTTTTTTACTTAGTTGATTGAGCACCATGGTGACAAGGAGGCCAGAGGTCCAAATGGGTAGCAAGGATCAGCCCTCAGGTTCACAGGATGGGGTTGGGGGGAGGGGGACTCTGCCTGGGTGTTGGATGGGGAGACTGGGGTACATTTGGTATCAGATGAGGTCCCAGAATAGGGGTTCACAATGTTTAACATGCAGGAACGTTACTGAAGTGCTTGTTAAAAAATGCAAATCCTGGAGCGGAGAAACAGCAGAGTGGTTAGAGTGCTTTCCTAGCAAAGCCAAGGCCCCGAGTTTTATTCCCCAGTACCACATAAGCTGGGCATGGAGGCACACACCTATAATTCCAGCTCTCGGGAGCCTGAGGCAGGAGGATTGCCATGAGTTCAAGGCCAGCCTGAACTACATAGAAAGTTCAGATCCAGCATGCACTACAGAGAGAGACCCTGTCTTTAAAAAATACACACAAGCATGCACGCGCGCGCGCGCACACACACAAATCCTGGGCTGGGGGTGTAGCTCAGCATAAGGTCCTAGGTTTGATTCCTCAGCACTACATAAGCAGGGCATGGTGGCATATACCTGTCATCCCAGCACTCAGGAGGCTGAGCCTGGAGGATAGCCACGTGCTCAAGGTCAGCCTGGGCTACATAGTGAATTCAGGACCAGCCTGGACTATTGCCTCAAAAACAAACAAACAAACAAACCTATGAAAATTATGTCAAAAAAAAGAGAATGCAAATCCTTACATATACAGCTGGCTTATAATAATCTAGTCTCTATACTTGTCACCCAACTAATAATATCTATATGCTGTTTGGTCTTAGCTTAGCAGTTCCTGTGTCTTAGTCACTTCCTTGTAACAGGGACACAATACCCAGCAGCCACAACTTAAGGAAGGAGAGGCTTATTTTAGCTCACAGTTCAGAGGTCTCAGTCCAATCAGAATGGCAGAAGGCAAGGCTCAGAACAGCTGCTCACAGCATAGCAACAGGAGGCAGAGTGATCAGAAGAAGCCAGGGCAACAATAAATCCTTCAGGGCCACACCCTCAGTGAACAACAACTCCTGATCAGTCCCCCTATCTTAACTGCAGGTGAAAGCAATACATTAGTTCACGTGACCCAATCAACCCCACCGTCCAATCACTTTCCAAATACACGAGGCCTTTGGAGGACAACCCAGATCCACAGTGAAATTTTAGACCACCTCCACCTCAAATTGTTTAGATCTCTTTTAATATAATACCATTCTACCCAGTACTGCCTCCTCTGTGATATTTACTATGTAAGGTATTATTTTTAAATGTGGGGAATATTTAACTCCAAAAAATGTGTCCCAGTAGAGGACACATAGCTATCATACCCCTCAAATACCCTCCCTCACTCTGAACACAAGTATAGCATTGTTCTCACCAGTGTCTGAAGCAGTTCTGGACAGACCTTTTTGGTGGGTGTCCTTAGCACCTTCTATCAACTCAAAGTGCTTCTCTTTCATGGTCACTGGTTTCTTTGGGGAAGGGCCAGAAGTTCCATGGTGCCAGGTCTGGTAAATAAGTAGATAAGGATACTCTGTCATGTTTTTATTTCACAGAAATGGCTATCAGCATTTAAATTAATTCAGAACATGGAGGCAACCAAGACAAGACACTGAGGAAACAATTCCCAAGACTGCTTCAGGAAGTGGAAGTGTTGTCAAAGCAAGGGGAAATGTTTTCACAGGGATTAATGGTAATTTGACATTTACTATAATAAATTTACTTAATTTCCATTTCAACAGTCACTGTATTTTTTTTCTCACACCTCATGCATGAACCATTTGTTTAATGCCTTCTTAGCTGGATTATACAGACTGTAAGCCCCATATGGGACTTAAGCCACATCTGCTTTGCTCACTATTCCACACCCATTACCAACGTATGTTTGGCACTCAAAGTGTCTGCGGAGGGAAAGAACACTACAAAGCATCACTGCACTAGGTCGAGTCATGTTCCATCAATTGAGGGCTACTAAGAACCCCAGAAGGCCATCTTATTTGAAAATTCAGTCTTTGCCGATGGAACTAGTTAAGACGAATTCATACTTGATTAGAGCAAGTCCTATATCCAATGAATAGTCCCCTTCTAGGAAAGCTGTATGGAGACACTCAGGGAAGGCCATGTAAAGGAAAGAGGCAGAGGCTGCATCTGAAAGCTGAGGAGCTCCAGGATTGCTGGTACCCATGGAAACCTAGGAGGCAAGCATGGTGCAAAGCCTTCTTCTGCATATCCCTAAGGACCAGTCTTACTGACATCTTGACGTTGCACTCTGTCTTCCAAAATTGTAAGAATGCAAAATCCTGTTGAGTTACCCAGTTCATGAGAATTTTACACAGCTATCCGGGAGCCAGATATAATAACCTATTCACTATTCACCTACTGCCCTTTTAGTTTTTCCCCATATTTTCCCAGTAGCCCATTCATACCACGAACATTCTCATATTTCCTATCTTAATCAGGAAGTGAAAAGTAACACAAACCCAGATTGGCCTTAACAACAGAAGAGATCTATTGCTCTTAACCAGAAGAGCACAAAAGAGAGACCAGTTCTGTTCATAAGACGACTCAATTTCTTTCCAATCTCTCCAGGATGCCTTCCACGACAGAAGTTTTATCACAAGCTGCCCCTCCCACACCCCATCACAAGATACCTACTCATAACATTCTGGGCTGTAATTTTGTCATCTCCTGCAGTCATTGTTTACGTCTGGTGTTGTTTTCCCCAGTCTCGGGAGTCCTGGGTATAATTTTTTTTCCTTCATTAGTATGCTTTTGTGACAAACAATGGTTACACGAAGCTTGAGAAATTTGCACACATACGTATCACATCAAGTTCACATTCCCTTCCCCTCCCCCTTTCTCACCCTTTCATCCTATCTCCCAACATCTCACCAGTTTGCCTCTATTACTGATTTATATACTCTGAGTTTCTCATATTAGAAAAACCATGTGATATCTAGTATTTTGAGTCTGATTCACTTCACTAATCAAAATGGTCTCAAGTTGCATCCATTCTCCTACAAATCGCTCAAATCTACCTGTCTTTATGGCAAAGTAGCACTCCATTGTGTATATTTAACACATTTTCTTTATCCATTGGTCTACTGGTATTTCAGCATCTTCAATGATTTAGCTATAATTAGTTGTACTGCTATAAACATGGGTATTCATGTATCTCCATTATTTGGTGATTTGGAAAGCTAACCAGAAGAGGTACTGGGTCAAATGGAATAATTATTTTTAGTTTTTTAAGAAATCTCTGTACCTGCTTTCTACAATGGTCATAGCAGTTTTTCAGTTCCACCAAAAATGTAGAAGAGTTCCTTTTCCCCCACATTCTAGCCAGCGTCTATTGCTTTTCTAAGTTCCTGGTAAGATCCATTCTCACTGGGGTAAGATGGTATCTCAGTGGAGTTTTGTTTGAATTTCTCTAATAGCTAAAGATGTTCTATATTTTTGAGTTGAGGGAGACTTTGTAATCCAGGCTGGCTCTGAATTTGTGATCTTGCTGTTTCAGTGCCTTGACTATAGGCACTGGATTACAAATGATTGTCTTACAGGAATGCAATATCATGTTTGCATTATTTTTGTGTGACAAATAACAGCAAATCTAGTACCTTCAAACAACAGTGGTCATCTATTCTCTTTTACAGCTGATGAGGGCATGGAATTCTCTATGGGCTGTAGTGAAATTCTGGACAGCCCCTCTCTCAGGGGGATGCAATCAGATGTCAGCTAAAGCTGCAGGTACTGAAGATCTTCTGGAGAACCCACTTCCAAGGTTACTCAATCATATGGCAAATAGGCTGATGCTGGCAAGTTAGTTCCTGTCCTTGCGGGCTTCTCTACAGGGCCTTGAAGGTATTTGTGGCAAAATATCTAACTTTCCTCAGGACAAGAAATCCAGAAAGGATGAAGGAAGCCTGAATGTCTTTTGTCCTCTACATCATACATCATTCACTTCCACAGTATTCTTTTGTTCACACAGGTTAGCCCTGATTCAACTTAGGAGACTACACAAGGTCACACATCCCAAGAGAACACTTAGGTAGTGGCTGCAACAGTTGTGCTGTCATGGTGGCCTCAGTGTCCTGAATTGACTCAACATGTTTGCCTTTCATGATCATTTTGACTTTGGGAAAAAGCCAGAAGCCTCCTGGTATCAGATCCAGTGAATAATGTGGGTGAGGACACATCCTCATGCTTTTATGAGCCTGTCTTCCTGTGGGTGGCACTTGGCATCTGCCTGAGAAAGACCCTCACAGAAGAGGACTGACTACCAGACCAGCTTTTGAAAACAGAAAGAATGATGGGTTAAGGGGGCCCAAGAAGGGGGAGGATTTTGAGGGGGATTGTTAGTAATGCATCTTTTACTGTAACAAATTTTTTAAATGTAAGCATTCATAATTTTGATAACCCAGTGTATTTCTTTTAAATTGGAATTTCTGAGCTATGTCTCCTCACTAGAAAGTTCTATATATAAATATTGGTTTAGCTCCTTATAGGAACAACTTCCTAAACTATATCCTGATTTTTGTATCAAACAATGAAGAACATCTTATTTTCTTTCTCCTTTTTGCCCAAACTACTAAGCCTTGCAGTCAAAAGTAAACATTTTTTTCCTCAGTCTGAGTTTTCTAGAATAATTGCTCAATATCCTTTGTTCTTTGGTCCTATTTTTGCATTTTTATTTTAGAGGCTTAAAGAATTATGGTATATTGTTTCAAATTATGCTTTGAAAGTAGGTAAAGTAAAAGCAATAAGTTAATGAATGAGACAAAACTATCCTGTTTTTGTTTTTTATTTCATTGTTATTAATTTTTCTCAAAGTTCCTACAAAGCTTTTTAGCTTAAGACGTAATCCTCAAATGAGTTTTAGACTTATGAAATATAAATTGAGCTACCAAGAGTTAGTTAGCATGCCTTATATTATGAATTTTCCTGACTGTGCTTTTATTGGGGTTTAATCAGAGACCATTGTAAGAGTTTCTAATCTGGGTTCTAAGCCTTTGACATTATTAAACAGCTGAATGAAGAGAACAGAGGGTTGGCAAAGTAGAAAATACATTCATTTTTAAATGGAGAAACATTATAAATGTAATAACACAGAATGCTAAGAAGCATTAGGCAACTCTGCCACTTCCTGTTTCCTGAAGTCTAAAGGAACATGGAGAGAAATTTCTGAGAAGCCCCATGGGTAAGAACCTTAGGGGTCCACCCAAGGGCAATTGCCAGGATCAGCAGGGCACAGCTTCCAAGTGCAAGGGAAATATTGTCTATAAAGCACATGTGTCCAACCTGCAGCCCACTGGCTTTTTATCTTTTTTTTTTAATGAAAAGGAACTGCCTTGGGCCACTTCTAAAATATTCAATTTAATATATATTAATATATATATATACATATATATACATATATATATATATATATACACACACACACATATACTTCTTAGAATTTTTTTCATTTTTAACATTAAAAAAATCAAAAGTAAAAATGGCAGGGAGAAAGTCGGTAAAGGTGGATCTACACTTGTGCTGCTAGCTACTGGCTTTGCCCTGCAGACATCAGTAATCATGGACTAGTCGCATGGGGGGGGGGGGGGGACTACTGATGTGGGTCACAAAGGCCACATCTAGCCCTGTACTTCTCACTCTGACTCTGCTACCTTGAGTGAGATTCATTCTGAAGACCAGACACACAGGGCATCAGGAGTGTGCTCAAAGAACACTTAAACCCTCAAAGACACGTGGTACCACCTCGTCCTGGGGCTCCAGAATCATCCTGCATGGGGAAGGCAGGTTGAATCGAGGGTGAAGACTACATCCACTCAAATAAAGCCCAACAAACACACCCGTTATGACCAAAGGAAATCAGCCAATATCCCATCCTGTTTTCTGATATCATCTGAGTCTTTAACTCCATGTAAAGATTTAGGGAAAAAAAATTTAATTCTAAAAAAAAAAATTTAGCCTTAATGTAAAATAGGCTACATATCACAAACATGCTAATAAAATATTATGGGGGGGAAAGGACAAAGAAATAAATTTTAAAAGGTGTGTCCAGCCTGCAGCCTGCCCTATTTTTGCCTTGTCTTTTAATGTAAATTCATCTTTTTACCTATATACATTAAGATCTGAGTCTTTAGTTCTGCTTACAGAATTTAGGAAAGAAAAATTAAATTCTAAAAGAATAACTTTTTAACTTAATTCACAGCCACGTCCAACTTGTGGCCTGCCCTATTTTTTAAATGTTAAAATTCAAAATATAAAAAATAACTTTTGTTACCTATATGTATTAACAAATATTTTATACGCAGCCCAAACAATGCCTCTTTACTCAAAAAAAGGTGGGGGCGGAGGGGTGAGTGCAGAAAGGCAGGTCACAGATTGGATATGCCAGATTTAAAATGTAAATTTAAAACATTTGTCCTCTAATATATGAGCTGCACTGTGAGGCAAATCATAAAAAAATTAAAAATTTTTAAAAAGCCAGCAGATAAATCAAGTGATTGAAAAAATGACCATTCCATGCAGCAAGGAAGCCTGCCAGCACAGCGCCCTCTGCTGAGCACACAGTCCCTTTGCACTTTCCTAGAGCTGCAGAGCGGGCAGCCCTGTGACCTACAGGCTGCTTGGGCCCCTAAAGCAGAGTAGCTGGTGGGAAAGTCATGGCTAAATACCCACCTCTGAGTATGAGCTTGAGAAATGCACACAAAAGAAAGAGAAGCTCCAGGGGCCAACGCAAGCACTTCACTCTCCGCTTAGCATCACCTGCTGCTAACAGGCAGAAATTCAGACATCAGCAGGCCTGGAGATACGCAGCTGGGGCTACATAAAACGCAAAGACGATGGCGGGTGTTTGTTCTTTCCTTTGCGCTCTCAATCACTAGCCACAGATAAAATCCACACAGACCTGTGGCTTCAAACTGTAACCCCACTGAAGGTCATGTCCTCTAAGCATGCTGATTAAGTCCAGACCACAGGCGAGAGGTGGGATAAAACCTCAAGGTCTCAGAACAAACTAAACAGAAGATACACACTTAGGGACTAAGCAAGGACCTACTTCTCTCTAAAATAGGTCAGCCCAGCACACTTTATTTGTGAAAGAACAATGACCTTGGAGAAGCAAAGGATATTACTTGAAAGACTCAATTAATCACGCAAATGTCTCCTAAGACCTCCTTCAGTGCAACTGACACCTGGGCACCTGCCCACCTTCAAGCTTGAAGGGGAACACTCTGGCACCCTGAATAAACTCTAACTGTACTCTGCACGACGGCCTATGAGTCCTGTCTAAAATCCCTCACGAAAGACACAAAGCATGGAGGCATGTCACTGTTCTTGCTGGTGCTGGGACGACATCACAGCGTTGGGACCTGGCGTCCTGGTGACAAAAGCACTGGGCTACGGAGGAGTGCGTGGTGCTTGCCTAACTCACCGCCCCTTCCATCAGTCCGCCTCCCCTCCAAACACAGGGCTTCTTCTAGCAGACGCTTCAGCTGAAATGTCGATCCCCCTGAAGCGCCAGCCGTGGAAGGACACGGTGCAGTCTTTCCTGGACATGCCTGCCCTCTAAAAGGGGCCTCTTGTAAACTAAAAAAATTTCAAGCCCCAAGTAAGCAAATATTTGGCTTTATCCAAAAAAGAACCACCCCACAGGACAGAGGTTTTCCTGGCACACCTTGGATTACGCTGTACGGAGAGCAAAGGCTTCCAAATGGCTCTGCGGGGTCAGACCTGAGCTGCCGACTTCCCCAGGGATAGCATGGGATGGTCTGAAAACTCAAATCTCTGCATCTAACCATGAGCAATGCAAGATCTTATGTAATAATTATCACTATTGGGAAAAGAATGTTTTCATCTAATATTTGAAATGACATCCAGATTGGCTGAATCAATTTGACAAATACCCAAGGAGACTCACTTTGGAGCTGTTCCATGGCAGGCCAGAGTACACCAAAATGAGCAAGACACAGTGCCCACGCTCGAGGTCCCCAGGCCGGCGGGGGAATACACACACAAAACAAGAACTCTGCTGTACCCAGGGGCACAGGCCTGTCATCCCAGCACTATTGGAGGCTGAGGCAGGAGGACCACAGGTTCAAGCCCAGCCAGGGCAACTTAGGAAGACTGGGTCTCAAAGTCAAAATCAAAAAGAACAACAAAAGGGGGGATTAGAGGTATAGCTTAGCTCACGTAAAGGTCCTGTGTTCAATCCCTAGTATTACTACTACTAATAATAATAATCTAATGTAGTCCCTTTTAATAGCTTTATGTGCAAAGTGCAGTCACCAAAGACATAAGACAGGGATAAATTACATCAAGTGTGGAGATGTCTTTAGTCCAGCAATACTGTGATCTCGTGTAAAAATTTTAAGAAGGCTCCTACTACAGACAGGAGAAAGAAATAAGAAAACACAATAACATGAGTGCATAATTTAAGTACTTTCTACAGGAAAAAAACTTTTGCCTTTGCCTTTAGCCCAGCCATTTCAGACAGATGCACAATTAACTGTACCACAAGAGTGAAAACAAACAACACAGAAGACGGCAGCACCTGTGGATATTAGAGCTTAATCTCAGTGAAGTCCTGGTCATTCGGCATGCTCGTGGGAAGGGGAAAGGCCAGGGCACCCGAAGGGGAACAGAAGAGAGAATCATGGTACAGGAAGGAGACCAGATGAAAGCACTGCTGAATATTTCAACAGGAGTAGCACTAAGGCAACAGCACAAAAGGGAGAGCTGCAGAGACGGGTGACTTATTAACAGAGCCACTAACGTCTACATCAAGGATAATTCCAGGTTACAAAGACTGAAATACAGAGACAGGGAAGTAGAATGTGCAGAAAATGAGGAGTTAGAGACCAGACTCCCATCACTGACAAGCTGCCAGCAGATCAGGAGGTGTCTGCGGACTTTGTGTCTGTGTCTGTGAGGAGATCAGGTGTCCTGGCGCCACTCCATGTTTTCTTCTGTCATATTAGGAAAACACTAGTGCAGAAACATGGATAAGAATCCTCCTTCATTTGCTTCATTTCAGCAGATACTGGCCATACATGAGTGATCAAACTATCGGCTGAATGTTCAGACTTCAAAAATCTACCACATAAAGCGCTTGTCTAGCAAGCACAAGGCCCTGAGTTCAGTTCCCCAGCACGACACCAACTGGGCGTGGTGGCACGCGCCTGTGATCTCAGCACTCGGGAGGCAGAGGCAGGAGGATTGCTATGAGTCCAAGGCTTGCTTGCGCTACATAATGAGTTCAGGAACAGCTTGAGCTACAGAGTGAAGACCCTGTCTCAAAGAATGTATATATCTATTACAGTAAAAGATGCAATGCTATGGATCTCCCCCCAAAAATGTGAAACAGTTCTGGAAGATCTCTTTCTTGAAGACCTTATACACTGTGATTAAACACACACACACACACACACACACACACACACACACACACAGTGACAGCCGCTGCTGAGTGCCATCCAATGCAAATGCAGGTTCGTAAAAGAACATGACTGGACATAACCAGGTGTCCTCGTCCACTCTGTTTACTGGTTCTGGTACTGTGTGACTTCTGACTCTTCCCTAAAGTCAAAATGACTAAGAAACATCAGTACTCTGAGTGGATTCAAGACATCAAGGCAGACAAAACAAAAGACAGTCCTGAAAACTTTCAGAACTGCTTGAGAAAGAGAGATGCGTTGGAAACAAGGGGAGTATTCTGAGGAAAAATAATGGCAATGTGTCCTCTACCGTAATAATTTTTAACTAAAACATTTACCCTATATTTCAATCTACACCTGTATCTTACTTTCTCATCACTGGGACACAATACCTGACACCCACAACTTAAAAGTACACAGTATTTTATTACAGTTTCACGAGATCTCAGTCCATCCGTGGGTGGCTGGCAATGGCGCAAGCACGAGACAGAGGCCTATCTGGAGAAACACTGTTCATGGCACGGCAGACAGGAAGCCAAGTGGGCAAGGAAGGGCAGAGCTAGCATACGTCTGTGTAGGTCATATCCCAGTGATCTGCCCCTTTCAGGTCCAGCCCCAGTGATCCAACCCTTGCAGGTAAAGCCTCAGTGTTCTACCCCTTCCTTCGGGCCCCACCTCTTATGATCGCATGGTTCTATAGACATTCTACAACATCCAAATACATGAGGCTTTTAGGGCACATTCCAAACCATAACACCTATACACATCATATCTGCAGGTATGTACAGATACGATGAAGAACAAGGAGTTTATACCCCAGCAGGAAAGACAGTCCCATGAGACAAGAAAGGGTACAAGTACTTGAGGAGGCCATGAAGTTGGCTTTGAGCCCCGAGGTAGCCAGCGCCTGAGCTGGTGCCCAGAGATTCCTGCCCTGGGTGTTCACACCCTTGTGTAGCTTGCTCTCGCAGTGTACCACTCTTGTTCTATGTGACTAATTACATGTAGCAAAAGTGACAGCAAATCACTTCAAAGATGTATAGGTTATAAAAAGACTACAGCCTCAGTCTTGGTGGTTCTCTCTCTCTCTCTCTCTCCACCCCCCACCCTTCAGCAAGCCAGCTGCCATATGCACTTAACCTTGTGGTGAGCATCCGAAGCCTCCAGCCATCACATTAACTATTGGGGAATTAAGGCCTCCCAACAGTCCCATGAGTGAGTATAAAAATTCACATTTTGGGGCTGGAGGCATAGCACAGCAGTCAGATTGCTTCCCTAGCAAGCTCAAGGCCCTTAGTTCAATTCCCCAGCATCACACAAGCCAGGCACAGGGACATACACCTATAATCCCAACACTCAGAAGGCTGAGGCAGGAGGATTGCTGTGAGTTCAAGGCCAGCCTGGACTACACAGTGAGTTCATGACAAGTCTGGGCTACAGAGTGAGATCCTGTCTCAAAAAGACAAATAAAAGAATAAAAGAAAAATGCTCACATTTTCCTAGGCTGACACCAGAAGATCACAAGTTTGAGGCACACCTGGGCAATTCAGCAAGACTCTGCCTTAAATCTTTAAAAATAGTAATAAAAGGGGCTGAGACTATATAGCTCAGTGTGAAGGCCCCTGGGTTCAGTCAAAAAAAAAATTTTTTTTAATAAAAACACTTCAGACTTTCCTGCCCCACAGGCACCTCAAGACAAATGTATCCCTGACTCAACAATTCAACTACAATCTTAGGAAAGTGCCTACCCAGTCAGAGAGGCTCCCACCTAAGCCAATGATTTCCAGCTCTAAGAATATGTATGGGATCATAAGCAATTATTCTTTTCAGTTGCTAAATTTGGAGTAATCTATTATACAGCAATAAATAATCCAAGCATCCCCACATGTACATACATGCAGAGTTTTTGTTTGAGATATTTAAGAGTTAATACAAATAGAATTTAGGACTGAGGGTGGAGGAGATGAAAGTGATACCACTAACAACCGAGAAGAGAGGAGAACCAATGTCTTTGGACTTAGTGTTGGATTCACACTAACTCCCTATTATGTGGTAATTTCATAGATAAAGTTCAAATGGATTAAGTCATTTGCTCGAGATTCTCCAGCAAGCAAGCAGCTGAGCTTTGCGCTCACCTATTGAACACTCCTCTCTACGATAATCTCTTTCCTTCTCTCAGGCTCACTGACCTTGAGAGATAATTAGCTGAACAAAGATTAAGAAACCAGAACTGCCCTTAGAGGGTAAACTGGGCGCTGGCCTGGGGCCTCTCCATTCAAAGTGCACTCCTGACCACACAGTCATCTGTCTCCTCACTCAACAAGGTGTTTTTCTTCTTTGACATCTACCGAAGCAAACTCTGGGGGTTGTAGGGAATAGTGTGCTTGGATTTAGTAATCTAATTAGAGATTTAAAAACAAGTCTGGTAAAAAAAAAAATTACAATAGTATCAGTGAATGTCTACCTCCCAGGAAAGAAAGAAACCTATGCCACAAGAATTTTTAAAGAACTGGGCCCAGAGGCGTAGGCCTGTGATCCTAGCGCTATGGGTGGCTGGAACAGAAGGATCACAAGTCTGAGCCCAAGCTGGGCAACTTGGTGACTTCACCAGACCCTGTCTCAAAATGAAAACTAAAAATGAGTGGCGCATGTAGCTCCACGTGAAGATCCTAGGCTCTATCCCTAGTACCACAGAAATAAACATACATATACTATACTTGGATCATTGGTATCATTGGATACATTCCATTCTCCCCATTTCTATTACTATCTATATGCAATACATACTGGCTACATTGAGCTTGAGAATTGTGCGCACGTGTATGTTGCAATGACTTCACAGTCCCTTCTCTCTTCCCTTGTTTCCTTCCCACTCCTTCCCTCCTCCCGCTGACTCCTGACATTTCACCCAGTTAACTATTACTTATTTGTATTCTGGGTTTCTCATGTTAGAGAAGGGAGAGTTGGAAGTTCTGCGTTGAGGTTCGTAGCCACCTCAGTACCAGACTTTTTGTGTCTTTTCATATTTTTTTTCTTTATCTGTTTTTCTTCCCATTTTCTTTGGTGGTACTAAGGATTGAGCCCAGGACCTTCACATTAAGCTACATCTCTAATCCATTTGGATTTGGATTTTGAGACAGGATCTCTCTATATTCCCAGGCTGGGCTCAAACATGAGATCCTCCTGCCTCAGCCTCCCAGAGTGCTGGGATTACAGGATGGTGCCATCAGGCTTGGCCTTTTCACCTTAATAATAAAAAGATACTCTTTCTTCTAGCTCTTCCTTTGATGGTGGCCTTGTTCATTTGGGTTGGAGGTTGAACTTTGCTCCTTTCAAAACAACAAATTTAAAGGTTTATCTGACAACTGTACTTGCAGTGAGTCACCCAATAAATGTCTCTACTTTTCACTGAAAAAAGATATATAAAAATCAGTGCAAGGCATTTTGTAAAATATTCAACTTTATGCTCTTGAATTATTCCTATCCTCCTTTGTGTTCTGGGTGCAATTCCTATACATCTTTCAGATAAATAAACAAATAAATAAATAAATAACCTGCAGGCGATCTGGGGCTATAGCTCAGGGGTAGAGCACTTACTTAGCATGCCAGAGACTCTGGGGTTAATCCACAGTACCCCAAAAAAATCTTCAGTAAACTCAATGTGTCTTGCCCTTCAATCCGCCCCTGTGCCTCCCACAGGTTCCACCCTCTGGGTGCCCCCCTGCCAGTTCTCCTACTCTCAGCCAAGCACGGCTTGAAAACAGCTGGCCTTCCAAACTTCCCATTCAGACCTCACAGGCAGTAACTCGCTGACACTCTGGGGAGGAGGCGACAGAAGGTAAAGAACTCAGAGTGAGACAAGTTCAAAGTAGCAGGCTTGTGGGCCAAGTTCCAGGGCCAGAAAATGCCACTGAGGCAGGGGAACACGTTCAGAAGAAATGTTTTGGTATAAGAGGACCTGATCCGCCTGCACTTATGATTCAACAACTTGACACTCTAGAGTTGGGTACAGACAGAATTCAGTAACAAAAAAGACAACAGAACAGTGCAACCGCCGTCTCGGCTACTGTTAATGTGACTCGCGTGTCAGGTCTCCGATAATATTTTAAACTATAGATAACTAGTTCTCAACCTGCTTGTAAACTGAGTAACTCTGTACTGTAGCATGAACTAAAGAAGGTGTCAGAAATGAGCCCAGGAGAAACGCATGACACTGCGAAGCACTGGGATAGCCAGCCCACGATTCGGGCTGAAGGACAGCGCCTCAGCTGCTGCCTGTGGCACACCTACTAAGGCAGCTTAGATGCTTATTTGTGTACTATTGTAGAAGCAGGATTGTTCTGAGCATGTGCTTGATGAGGGTTTTCCCATTCGGTAAAGAAGCTGAAACAAAATTCAAGTATTAAAATACAACAGTCAGCTTTGTGGACCAGCAAAGCTGTATGTATCAAACTTCATTGCAGGACTGAAGATCGAACCCAGGGCCTTCGCCCTGAGCCACTTCTCTTCCCTATTGTATTTTTTAATTTTAAGACACAGTTTCAGTTGCCCAAGCTGGGCTCAAACTTGTGATCCTCCTGCCTCGGCCTCCCAGAGTGCTTGCCATGCAGCAGATGTGGTCACTGAGAAGCAAAAGAACTGACAGGAGAGCAGGGACCGGTGGTGGGCGGGCAGGTGAACAGACAGGTAGGTGGGTAAGTGAAGGCGTATAGGCCGCTTTACAAGTTTCAAATAATCTGTACAGCTTATGTCCCCTGACCTTCAAAAGCATCCTGGTGGTAGGTAAAGTGTGCCTGCTGAAACAGCTAGGATGCTTCGCTCCACCGTGCCCTTCCCAGCTCTTTCTTTCAGCGATGGCCCCAGAGTATCTTCTTAGAAGGGTAGTTAACACACTCATCATGTGGCATTTGTGTCCTCAGCCCTGCATTCCTGTGGTTTATGGATATGATGGAAGTGCTCTCCAAAACTTGACATGATACAGCTGCTCCCTAAAATGTTTTGAACATGCTTTTTCTTTTTTTTTTTTCTTGAGTACTGAGGCCTTTCTCTGAGCTACATCCCCAGCTCCTTTTTATTGTCTGAGACAAGGTCTTAATAAGTTGCTAAGTTTTCCAGGGTAGTAGGCTTGAACTTACGATTCTTCCCCTGCCTCTGTCTCTTAAAGTGCCAGGTTTACAGAACTGTGTCACAGACCTGGCTTAGAACATGTTTTTTTTTTTTTTTTTTTTTTTTTTTTTTTTTTTTTTTTTTTTTTTTTTTTTTTTTTTGAGACAGGTCTTTCTCTGCAGCCAGGCTGGTCCTGAACTCACTATGGAGCCCAGGCTGGCCTTGGACTCACGGCAGTTCTCCTGCCTCAGCCTCTCGAGGGCTGGGATTACAGGTGTGTGCCACCCCTCTCAGCTTATGTGGTGCTGGGGAACTGAACTCGGGTACTTAGTGCTTGACTTAATGCTTACTAAGCAAGTGTTTTAACCGTTGAGCCATTCCTCCAGCCCCAGAACATCCATTCCTGAAGCTAGTCATTATGTTGTCATACTGCTTCTATGTATCTTAAATACAAAGTGTCATCAGGAAACACAGTGACTTTGCCACTAACCCCCCTCAAAATATTTATCCCTGATGTACACATGGCACCAGCCCGGTGCTACAAAGGACAGACAATAATAGAACTGCAAGTAGCAGGCCTTGTTCTGGTCACTGTTTTCTCACTAAATCCCCATGAGACCTCGAACTGTCATCCTGTCTTCAGCATCTCCACTTACCTATAACAACGAGGAATTCTGTACATATCATCTCTAGTGACCCTTCAACACTAACATTTGAAGCCAGGCACTGGGCACATGTTAGCAGTTGGGGAGGCTGAATTGCAAATCTGAGCACAGCCTGGGCAACTTAGCAAGACCCTGTCTCAAATTAGTTTTGGAAAGGGCTGGGGATGCAGCTCATAGCAAAGTCTCTCAGCAGTGGAGATAATAAATAAACCATTGGATGCTTCTGTACTTTACTTGAAAGATACTTTTACTCATTATGTGATTTTTCTAAGTACTTCTACCAAAAAAAAATCTCAAGCCCACCTCATAATCATAACATGAAATGGTATGATTAGAAGCTGTGGTTTATGGAATTCTTGAGACATTTACCATTTTCCCCTAATATTATTAGTATATGTTATCAATACATAATGATTACCTTCATTCTGGGGAACTGGTGCATATACATACTGTATTTAATCACTGTTACTTCTCCTTCCCTTTCCTACCCTCCCTTTCTCCCCCCATTAAGATATTTATGCAATTATCCAAAATTGTAGAGCTTTTATCCACTCATCAGTTTCAGGGGCAGGAGAGAGAGTGCTCAGACTGCTGAGTTGAGCAGGACTGCAAGCTGGCCGAGATGGCAAAAGAAACACTTTTTCCCTCAAGCCCAGCAGGAAATTTGTTACTTACCTGTGATAGTTAATTCTATGACAAACTTAGCTGGGCTCTCTTGTCACATACACATGCATGCTTCTGTGAAAGTATTCTATGATGATATTAGCACTCAAATCAGCAGCTCTGGAGTACAGTAGGTTGCCCTCCATGACCTGGGGAGGATTCATCTAATTCATCAAAGGCCTTCCACAGAAAAGACTGAGCTCTCTCACTCAGGGAAGAAGGGGGTCGCCCACAAGATGCTTCAGAACCCCGCTGGACCATGAGCTCCTTCTTGGGACCCCACTCTGCCTGTCTACCTGCTGGCCAGGGATTTACCAATCTATACGATCACACGAGCCAAGGACAGGTGGATGGATGGGCAGATGGGTAGAAAGCAGGGGGGACTGAGAGTACAGTCAATGTTTTAAAAGGCTTCTTTTGAACACATTACTGAGAATAATGGGATAAGGGTGTCTGGAGCCAGGGCAGTATTTGAGGAAAATTAACGGAAATGTGTCTCTTACTATAATTTTTAAATTTAAATTCTCTATATTTCATATTTACTCTCATTGGTCACTTATGACAATTTCTATCAAATAGAACATTATGACATGTCCTCATCCACTTTATTCACCTCATGTGGTACCATGTGGCTTCTGGTTCTTCCCCAAAGTCAAAGTGACCATGAACAGTAAACATTCTGAATTAATTTGGGACATGGAGGCAGCCATGACATGGTGACTTAAGACACAAAAGGCAACATCGCCACAGGCGGCGAGAACAACGGGTTCGTGTGTTGGAAGCAAAGGGGAGCACCTGGGGGGAATTCATGGCCACGCGCCTCTTACTGTGATCAATTTTAATTTACCTTGGTTTTGACCACACTTCACTGAGCAGTGATAAACAGCAGAAAGAGAGGAGGGGGGGAACGAGAGGGAAGGAGGACAGAGAGAAGAGGGCGTGGGGGAGGGGAGAGACAGAGAGAGAGGCAACAGCGATCCTTCTGGCTGTTTCTCTGGAGAACTGGACTTTTTCCCCCATTTTATTCATATGTATAAGTGCAAATTTTAAGATTTACCATCAAGTTGAGCATTTTGTGCACTTATGTATCTTGTCAAGGCGCCAAGTACTTTCCCACTCTCCTGTTGTCCCTCCCCCTACCCGTTCTGCCCCTGTTTTGCTTTTCATTTTAAGTTCCCTAAGAGTTGTGATTTGGGTCTCTACAGAAGCCCTTCATAGACGCGGAGGAAGAGGGTCACCCCGTCCCATCCACCTTTCCTCTGATCTTTTCCCATGGCTTCTCAGGAAGGTGTCTCCACGGCCCCAGTGTCAATGCGCCTCAAGAATTGAATGCAAGGGCTCAAGAAATAGCAGTGGTCAGAGTGCTTGCCTAGCAAGTGCAAGGCCCTGAGTTCGACTACCCAGCACCACAGAGGCCAGGCAGGAGTGGTGGCGCACGTCTGTAATCCCAGTACTCAGGGAGGCCGGGACAGGAGGATGGCTGTACGTTGAATGCCAAGCTGAGCTACATAGTGAGTTCAGGACCAGCCTGAATTGTAGAGCCAGACCGTCTCAAAAAAAAAAAAAAAAAAAAAATAGGATGCACGTGAAAGGACTCTACAAACTGTAAGGTGCCGCACACCTGCATGCCAACATCACGGCAATCACCATCGCTATTTAGTGATTCTATCGGAAGCATCAGATACGGGCAACTAGGCATGCTCAGCGTTACATAACGCGGAAGGCTGGCGTCTCGACGGAGAGGCAGAGCCCACAGGGCAGGGCGCTCGCTGCTTCCCCAGCCCACAGCCCAGCCACCAACTGATGATTAAAACCACTCCCGGGAGAGAACAGAATTCCGTGATTACGCATTCATCCCACAGAGCTCTCGGCTCCAGCAATTCTCCACACCTCCGGAGACCTCTCATCTTCCTCTTCATCTACATTATCCAGAAAAGAAAGCAAGCCAGCTGTCAGAGGGAGTGAGCCTTTTAGCACTCTTCTAATAGAAACCAGCCTTTCCTGACTATCCCTGATTTCCTAGAATAAATCCTTCTCGCCACAAAACCCCCGTCGGCTTTCTGGTGCACTGGCTCCACCTAGTGACGTCTGGAGAGAGTGCATCCAAGCGCAGACTTCGTCCAGCTCCATTAACCACTGAAAACCAGGTAACACAGTCACAAGAGCTAGACCCAGGTTTGAATTCCAGAGGCTTCCAGGGAACACTGTACTCCTCCCATGTGAGGAGTGCCTAGAATAAGGGGAAGAGTACAGAGGAGTTCAAATATCCGAGCTCAAATCGCTATTCCAGTTCCCACTGCTTGCCTGTGTGATTCGGACAAGTCATCCACTGCAAGCTTTAAGGCACTCGTTTCTAAAAACTAGATTAACTGTAAATACTTTAGAATTTTTCTAATAACTAATATAGACATATTAGTGCTTAAGAGATGGCATAGTCCATAATAAACAGGGAAATCCTTGTTATTTCTGTCATTAACTACTTGGAGATTTTCCGTGGTACCCATCTCTCTGGGGCTGATATCCCCCACCCCACAACCTGGGATAGAAAAGACAGAACTATTATTTCTTCATTACTTAACATTAGCATAATTTGGGTCTGACAGGTGCATTTCTTTCCCTACAAAAAGTATGCATTATTTACAATTATGCTATTGCCTAGATACTCTAATGATTCAGAGGATAGGCACCACGTTTATTAAATATGGGTTGCATCTGCCTCCTATGTTGGCACATAAAGAAAGCCTGAAGTTCATCATTCTACCTTCAACCTTGAAAATGTAACCTTTTCAGTTGTCTCCTATGACCATCCTTCCACTATTTCTTCAGCATAATTTGGGTCTGTTCCATAGGAAATGCAGAAGACTTGTTATATGTTAAAACACAACTATTTGTGGTTATCTATAAATGAAGTTGAACTTTACATCACTTGATAACAAAAGTCTTATTTACAGAATCCCTCAATTTTAACACCAGTGTCAAGCACAGAGATGTAGTCTTGCTCTCAGCCCTATTCCTCCTTTTCTTCCATTCCTAAGAAGTTAGCATTTTATATCCAATAGTCCATCTTTTCTCTAGACTTCATTTTGCTTTGTTCTTTCCAAAGAGACTTTTCGGTGGTACAGAGAAGAAAGCATTGGATTAAGATCCATGGAGTTACCAGTTCATCTAAGTTGAATCCATTCAAGAGAACACATACAAGTTCTAGGTTCAGCTCATTTTTTCATCTGAAAAAAATGGAGTGATTTCCCGACTTTAAAGAGTTAGAGTAAATGTATTAGGTAAGTAAGAGATCTTTGTGGCTTTGTGTGGTGGTACAGGCCTGTAATTCCAGCACTCTGGGAGGCTGAGGCAGGAGGATACCAAGTTTGAGCCCCCAGGAATAAATATGCTGAGAATTTTCTCAAAACAAACAAACAAATAGAAGATGGGGCTTGAGTAACAGAGGTACACAGTCTCCTTAAGGACTCACTTAAAAAGCTGAGTTTATAAGTAAAAACTGCCTGTTCAACTTAGCTAGGAGAGGAAGGAGCACCCCAACAATAGAAAGGAGGCTAAAGGAAGATCAGAAATCTCAAACACACATTGGAAACAGAGGAAAGCAGCTTCCCAGGAAGCAGCCCCAGGTCAAGTGAAAGCAGCCTGTGCCACCAGCATCTGCAGATAGAGGAAAACTCAGAGCCTGGAACCTCTGATTGAGGTGAGCTCGGATCTCGGAGAAGTGAAAATTGACAGCAGCTGGCAGCCTGAGCCTCCAAAAACAAGCCTGTGAGTAGTGCAAGTTGCTAACACAATGCAAGCTCCCCCTAGAAAAGGCCTCCCACAGCCTAGACCAGAAGCAGCACTCAGCAGCCATAACAGGCAGTGACTTAAGCAGGAGCCATTTTTTAAAAAGAGCTCAAGACTGAACTGTTTAAAAACAGGCTCAGAAGAACACGTCACGGTATAGGGAGTCACTCTTAAACAGTGCCTAAAAAGAAACTGGCACAGGAGACAGCTGAGAAGAAGAAAGGCCGCAGACCTCCTTAACAGCTGGGTGTAGTGGGAGCACCTCTGAGGATGGAGAGCCGCACCCCCAGGGAGGGAAGCAAAGACAGGTGGGGAGAACTTTGCTGAGGGGGCTGGAAGTGATCAAGACACCTCAAAGGCAATCAGGCTGTTAGGTCCTCCCTCGCTGTCTACTCCCAGCACAGAACACAGAGGAAGTGCAGCTCCCTTCACGCACCATCAGAGCCGTTCAAAAAACCTCTCAACTAGGCCTTCAAAGTGAATTTCCTCAACAGAAACATGGAAAAAACACAAGGCAACAGAACACCCACAAAATTGCCTGAGACCCCAGAAACTAATGTCAGAGGCCGTGAAATAGTGGAACTCATGGGAAAGAAGTCAAAAAGCAAATAAACAAGTTGAACAGTCAGTTCAAACAAGATCTCCTCAAAGAAATGCAAGCAATGATCATCAGGCTTAAAGAGGAACTTACTAAACAAATAGTGGTCCTAATGGAGACAAAGCTCACTGAGCATATGGAAGCCACAAATAAAAAGTTGGCTTAGGTAAATAAGGAAATGCAAGATATGAAGGAGCATTTTAATAGAGAAGTGGAAATTTTTGAAAAATATATCTGAAATTCGGGATATAAAAAAATGCATTTGAAAGCAGAGGAAATCGACTCAAACATTGTCAGGATAGAATTTCAGACCTTGAAGACAAGGCTAAGGGAACAAATGTTATAATTAGGCACAACTCTAAAATTAGAAATGAACGAAGTAACTGGATATACCAGCTGATGGATGATTCAAAGAGAACCAATGTCAGAATCAGAATTAGGGATGTGAGGGAAAGAGCAGAAGACAGTGTCAAAGGTATAAAAAATTTATTCTCCAAAAGCACGCAAGAAAATTTCTCAAGTCTAGGAAAGGAATTTTCAGGTATGAAATACCAAATACCAAATAATCTCAACCAACAACTCACCACATCATAATCAAAACCTCAGAAATACAATATAAAGAGAAAATATTAAAAGCAGTAAAAGAAAAACAGACAGCATTTTACCAAGGCAAATCCATTCGGAATTACCACGGATTTCTTAATTGAAACTTTAAAGGCTAGGACAGCCTAGAACAAAATCTTTCAAGATTTAAAAGACAGCAAGAGTCGACCCAGATTGTTGTATCTGGCAAACTTATCTCTGAAAATTGAAGAAGCAAAAATTTTTCATGACCAGAAATCCCTAAAGAAATATGCAACTACTAGCCCAGCACTGCAGAAAATATTTGAAGGAATCTTTCAGAGAGAGAGAGAAGCAGCTCCAAAGACATGGCGAAAACGAAACATCTAAAGAGAAAGTGTAACAAAAAAGAAAGATATCAATCATCTGATTGCTGTCTCACTATAACAGGAGCAGCTTTCTCATAAAATGTGTGAAACTCCCCCCCCCCATAATTATTATTGTTAGCATAATAGTTTGCAAAACTTAATAATTATATTCAACATAGGAAATTGATATAAAATCTTAATCTGTAAAACTTTTTGGATGTGCATAATGTGTATAGATGTTTAGCTGGGAGTGGAATGGCAGAGGCAGTGGTTTTGAATTGGGATATTATTGATTCTAAAAACAGTAAGAGTTGGTAAGTAAGTGGTTCTTGGGGTCTTTGCTCTGAAGTTGTCACTGAGGGGTAAAGATGAAAGATCACACAACCTTAGTCCATCGGCTAGGACCTCAGTCGGCTATTAGTTCAACTTGTGAATCTTGAGTTTTATGTCTCAATTTCATGTTCTGTAACTAAATCTGTAATAATGACTTTACTCATTTCTTCCTGCTTCTCTTTGGGAAAGAATCATTTTTAAAATTCTGAAACAGAGGCTGGAGGAATGGCTCAGCAGTTAAAACACTTGCCTAGCAAGTGCTAAGTGCCAAGTACCCGAGTTTGATTCCCCGGCACCACAGAAGCCAGGTGTAGTGGTGCACACCTGTGATCCCAGAACTCAGGAGGCTGAGGCAGGAGGATTGCTTTGAGTCCAAGGCCAGCCTGGGCTCCATAGTGAGTTCAGGACCAGCCTGGACCACAGGGTGAGACCCTGTCTGAAAAAAAAAAAATCTGAAAAAGCTAAGTATGCCTTTATATCTACTGGTTTATGTGTGATGTACTTTTGAGATATAGACTTAAGTTCCTTTGATGTAGTGATTCATTTATTCAGTCTTTGATATAAATTTAGCCTAAGAAAGTCACTGATATGAGAAACAATCTGAATGTTGTCTGTAGAGCAGCACAATTAATAATAGCCAAATATCAGAAGAAGCCAATATGCCCGAGTACAGATGACTGAAAAAGATGTGAGAGTGAGATATATATATAATGGAATACTATTCTGCCTTTAACAATGACACATTTGGGAAATTTTTAGAAAAACGGATGCACCTTGACACCATGATGCTGAGCAAAATGAATCAGACCCAGAAAACTGAGTGTGATGTGGTTTCTCTAATATGAGAAAACTAACCTATAAATAATATAAGAGCTACAAAAGATGATGAGAAGATGGACTTTGTAGGGAAAAGGAAAGGGGGGAACAGGAGGATGGGAAGGAGAAAGGGAAAGAGGAGAGTTAGGGAGGGTCAAAAGGGAGGAGGGGAAGGGGCTGTAATTGTGATGTAGTAAGTATGTGCACCAAATACTCGAGTTCAATGTAAACGTTATATACTGCATATACATATACTAATAAAAAGGAAAAAATAAATAAGGTGAAAAGGAGTTGGGAATATAGCTCAGTGTAAAGGCCCTGATTTCAAAACTAGCACCACACACACAAAATGAAACAAAACAACAACAAACTCGGTACACTATAAAGTAGTTGGCTTAATTTCTCATTGCTAATTCAAAATACCCGACATCCACAAGTTAAGGGAGGAAAGACTCATTTTCCTTCAAAGTTTCAGAAGGTCTCGCTGTCTGCGCATGGGCGGCTGGCGACGGTGGAAGCACAGGGCAGAGCCTGGGGAGCTGCGCGCCGCATCCAGGGCTGGAACTGAAGTGATCGGAAGGCGCACTGATGCTTAGCAGATAATATTAATAACAACAACGTTGAGGTATAATTTTAAAAAGGGATTAAATTAAGGAAAACAAGGAAAGGAGGAGGGGCAGGAAAGAGGACACTGGGGGCTTGATCTGGAGGGACTGTGCCAATTTGTAAAGATTAGGAGGTGCCAGGGCAGAGCTTTGAGGCAAAGCCTTAATGACTTGTGGGCCAGGAAATGAGGGCGGGGTGCCCTCCTGGGTGAGGGGCCAACTGGCAGCTTGAAGCAGATAAAGGAATGAAGAAGAAACACTGTTTCAGCTTCTTCCTGGGGAAACACCGTCCTTGCCTTAGTCTCCAGACAATGACTTGTTCCCGCCCCATTTGGCTTTCTGTCTGCACTGCCGTGAGCAGCTTTCCAGCCTCTGCCCTGTGCTCCCACAGCTGCTGGCTGCCATGAATGGACTGTGTGAAACTTTCTGAAACTATGAGCCAGATAAATCTTTTCTCCCTTAATTTATGGATGTTGGGTATTCTGTCACAGCAAGAAGAAGTAACTAAGACAGTAGTATACAAATTTAGAGCTGCCACCACAGAAAGATTCATTTCCAATAACTTAAGTATGGAAGTCTTCCTATACCAGAAATTTTTTTTGAGACAGGGTCTTGCTCTGCAGTCCAGGCTAGTCTTAAACTCACTACATAACCCAGGCTGGCCTTGAACTCAGAGCAATCCTTCTGCCTCAACCTCCCAAGTTCTAAGATTACAGGAGTGTGCCACCACACTGTGGTTAAATGGTACTGGAGAATTCAGGGTCTTACACTTGCTAGGCAAGTGCTTTAACCACTGAGCTGTGTCCCCAGCTCCCAGGAATATTTTTACTATCTATTAAATAATATAACTATTCATTTGAATTCCAATTCCTTTACAGTAATTCCAAGGGCACCCAGAGGGCCATGGTTAGACACTGGGAATACAGTCCAACTTGATAAAGAAATTAACCAGAAGCAGCCACTACACACCAGGCTGTGCTCTTATTACCATATTCCTCTAAGCCAACTGCTTTCTTCCAGATGTCCCATCTCACTTCCTCTGATTCTTTGTCCCCTTCTTTTCTGCTGGTTTCTGGAATAGTAGCCCATTTGTCCTTTCTATAACTAGTAACAAATTCTAATGGTTGTTCATAGTTAAACATATTTAGGCGTATAACTCAGTAGGAAAAAAAACTGATGTCACACATGGAGATGGAAAGATTGAGTCTAAAGTCCTGGTTAAAAAAAAAAAAAACTACAAAAAAGACTCCTTTCTGCAGTCCTTGAGTTATTAATCATCTTGAGGTTGATGTGCTCAGACATCTGTTAGATAAAAGAACAGAGCAGAGGGAGGCACAGGAATGTGCCAAGACCTGAAGCAGATGCTTCCTCTTATTGGACCCAGTCGCAGTGCTCCACATCTGACTCCTCCCTCAGATCTCAGTCTTCACATCTCATTTCTCTAAAGTATTACAACACCTTCAGGAGAGGCAGAACTCAAGAACTGAAAGCCCAGACATGACGGGCTTCTGTTCTTAATCATCAGGCACATTAATTAATTGGAACTTACTCAATTAGCCCTAAATTGTTCTAGAGGTAGAATTTAGAGAGAAAAGCCACAGCTTTCTCCAGGCATGATGGTGCATGCTTGTAATCCCAGAACTTTGGAAGGCTGAATTAGGAGGATCACAAGTTTGACCTTACCCTGGGTGATTTAGCAAAAACTTGTCTCAAATAATAAAAAAATAAATACGGACTGGGGATGTAGCTCAGCACAGAGGCCTTGGGCTCGATCCCCAGCACCCCACACACATGCATGCACACACAAAGACACAGCTCCTGTGCTCAAAGTGCCATTGTGTCCTCCAGGATTCAGTTTATGGTATAGTGGGCTCAATTCAATGGCAAAGGGAATCCATGGTATCCTGGAGCCTAGAGGCCAGTGACCAAACCTGGGGTGAGCAGGATTCCAGAGCGATCTTCCAAAGAAGATGATGCCTGGAGATATATTGGAAATACCAACAATTCATCAGGTGGGGAAAAAGTGACCCACTGCACATCAACCAGCAAGTTTCCAGGACTTGAAGAGAGCTTAAGAATAAACTGGAGCCCTGGGGGCTTGACTCAGCAGTTAGTACACTTGCCTAGCAAGCACAAGGCCTTGGGTTCTATCACCCAGCACCACATGAGCCAGATATGGTAGCATACACCTGTAATTCCAGCACTTGGGAGACCGAGGCAGGAAGACTGTTGTGAGTCTGAGGCCAGCCTGGACTCCAGAGCAAAACCCTGCCTCAAAAAAAAAATAAAAATAAAAATAAAAATCAAACTGGAGGAACTGAAAACAGGAAAAAGAGTTACTGGAATCCCTTGGAGTTTATCTAAGAGAGTGGCAAGGTGGGATCTGCCAAAAAAATACCAAGTTTGATCAGTATGAGGTCCATTTTCACCTAAGACAGTTTTTGCTGTTGTTTTATTTTTGTTTTTGAGGTATATTGGTATGTGGCCTTAAACTTCTGGATTCAGGCAACCCTCCTGCCTCAGCCTTCTAAATAGAGAGGGACCACAGGGGCATAACACCATGCCCAGATCTCCTTAAGCCTCTTAACAGAAGGACGTTACCAGAGTCTAACACTTGTTTTGGCCTCATGCCCATCCTCAGCCTCCCATTCTCCACATTTTGCAGTGGTCTTTCAAACTCACTCATGCTGTTCCCCTTGCTCTAAATCCTAAGACAGAATCTGTGCCCCAAGAGAACAAATGTGTGTTCCCAGGTCTGACGCCCCAGTCCTTCAGCAGATCTGCCTCCCAAATTCTGCTCAGGCAGCCACACAACTGACGACATCCAGAATTATGTTTGTTACAATGGATGAATACTGCAATCAATTCTTTATATTGTACCTCTCAATTTCTCTTTTAAGAAGACTGTAGTGTCTTGGGAATGCATGAATGAAGAGGTGCTACATAGCAACAGTCTTCTCATACATCAGGAAAGTCACCTAGTATGTAGATGATTTATGGTTTAGATCTAAAACACCCCCAAATGTCTCATGTGTTTGGAAGCGGATTGGATCATAGGGGCACAGTACTCACCAGTGGATTCACCCATTGGTGACTTCCTGTGCTGTTGGGAGTTGGGGCCTGACCCTGATTGGAGGAATGGGTCCCTGGGGGATTGGCCTAGAATGCCATAGCTTTGTACCTGGCTCCTCCTGTCTCGCTGCTTCCTGACTGCCATGGGCTGGCAGCTGTCCTCTACCAGAGGCCCTTCTTCCACCATGCCATTTTCTGCCTTAAAGCCAGCTAGCTGTGGACTGAAAACTGTGATCCAAAATAAATTTCTCATCTAAGCTGTAGGTACCAAAAAATTTTGTCCCAGCTATGAGACAGTCACTATACCCATAGCAAACTTAGAAGACTTTCTTTTTGTATTACTGTCTTAGTTTCTTTTTCATTGCTGTGACTCAATACCCGACACCCACAAACTTAGGAAAGGTTTATTTTAGCTCACAGTCTCGAAGGTCCCAGTCCATTCAGGGGCGGCCAGCAACAATCGAAGTACATGGCAGAGAGAGAGGTGGAGGAAGCTTCCCCGGACAAACAGGAAGACAAGCTGAGGCTAGTTGAGACTAGTCCCAGTCCTCCAGGAAGGCAGGTACAGCTTATGTATCCTTTCAGGTCTCCACTCAGTAACCAGTCCCTCCTGCATCCAGGTGTGGCCACTACACACCGTTAATCCTAACTTAACTGCAATCCACCCCTCCAGACCAGACCCCAATCCACCAACATCACATGGTTCCATTACAATACATGAGACTTTTGGGGGCACTCCAGATCCTAACCACAGCAACAATCCTATTTTTTTCACCAGGTGTGGTGGTGCATGCCTGCAATCCCAGCACTGGGGAGGTGGAGGCAGGAGGATTGTGTTCAAGGCCAGCCTAGGAGACCCTGTTTTCAAAAAATAAAAATTAAAAATTAAAAATACAGGGAAGAGGAGCCAAGATGGTGATGGAATAACAGCTCCAGGAAGACTGCTACCAAAGAAACCAACCAAACAGCCAAACAGTTGGAACAAAGTACATCTCAGGAATTACAACAAAACCCAGAGATAAGAGGTAAAACCAAAGGTGCTGGAGTACAGGCTGGGGAGGACCCAAATGGATGGGGCAGGGGGGTTCTCCACCCCTCCTCAAAGGACTCGAGGGCAACAGAGAGACCCTCTGCAGTGCACTTTCAAGTGCGCCTCAGAACAAAAAACCTGGGGATCTTAACACCCTCAGGACACTGGTAACTGGAAGAAAAACAGGAGAAATTGGCTGTCCTCTCCAGCATGGAAGGTGCAAGGATGCTGTGGAGTCAGGCTGTAGTGGCTCCAAAAACTACACAGCAGGAGACACTAAAGAAAGAAAGAGAGGGAGAGCCGGATAGCCCCCAACCCAGCTGCATACCATTGGGCAGCTGGAGGAGAGCATGGGAAGTTGTGATCCCCAGGGCTTGCAGCCAGCCACGAGAAATCAAAATAAAGAGATACAGAACCCATAAGGACAGCGAAGAGCAGGTCTGGCAGCTGCTTGTGGCTCAGCCCGACACAGAAAAGGAAGGCGTCACCCAGTGCATTCTGATCTACAGGAACCGGCAACCAAGCGGGGAAAAGGAGAACAAGCCCCAGAGTCGAGCTCCATCCCAGCCGGAGCGGGAGGGGGCAAGACACCCAGAGACCCACTCGCCGCCCTCTGCACGTCACTGAGAAAGGCACAGAGTCCTATTAGGAGAGAGGGGACAGCTGCACTCCCTACTGCTGGCACGTATCTCTCTGTGAGCCCAATACCCCTGTTCTGTACTTCCCTCCCATGCTACCCCACCCCTGCATGACCTGCCCAAAGGCGAGAGGGTGCCAGGACTGGCAGCTTCAACCTCAGTGGAAAAACCTCCCTAAAGCAGACCAATAGCAACTGCCAGGCTGGAAAGTACAAACTAGCTGTGGTGTAAGAAGGACCCCAACCTCAGTGACACAGACAGCATGTTACACAGCCAAAGAACAACACTCTCCACTATCAGAAAATAGAGCTCGCTCAAAGAACGACCACAGCAAGCCAAAGGAATACTCAACAGCAAGATGAGAAAACACGGGGGCAAGATGCTGCAGAAACCCCCAGCCCACCAGGGGAGACCCAGATAGAACCAGAGAAAGATCCAAAATTTCTGAACTTCAAAGAAAAAATAGTTAGTCTGCTGGAAAGAACACAATACAGTGGCAGGCTTACCTTCAATAGACAGAACAACTAAAAAACAAGTCAACAAAAGAATTCAGTATTCATAGGCAAAATGGCAAGACCTAAGACATATGTATCAATTATAGTCCTAAATCCCAAAGGCCTTAATTCACCAACCAAAAGACATAGATTGGCTAACTGGAGTAAAAAACATTATCCAACCATACATTGCTTGCAAAAGACTCCTTTCAAAGACGGAGATGAGCAGAGACTCTAGGAAAAAGGTTGGAATTCTGTATTTCACTCAGCTGGGAGACAATAAAAAGCTGGAGTTGCAGTTATCTTTGCTGACAAAGTAGACTTTAAGCCAAAACTGGCCAAAAGGGACAAAGGAGAATACTTCATCCTAGTAAAGGAAACTAACAATCATAAACACTTATGCCCCCAAACATTGGGGCACCCAACTATTTAAAACAAAAGCTACTGGACTGGAAAAACAGGTAGACTCCAACTCTATTATAGTGGGGGACTTTAATACCCCTCTCTCCCAAGACGACAGGTCAACTAGACACAAAATCAACAAAGGGTAACTATTACTGTAGATTCAACCTGAAGCACAGGATCCCTGCTTCTCAGAACTATGATGTAAAAAGAGTAGTGCCACAGACTCTAAGAAGATTATGTCACCTGGCCCTGCTTCAATGGTACCGAATAGGAACAAACAATAGTGAAAACCAAACAGCGTCCTCTCACACTTGGCTTGTATATGGTGCTGGAACCAGAGCCCCTGCTGAGGTAAAGGCAGGTGTAAGAACAGCCAAGTGAATTCTCCTTATCTTGGGAGCTCCAAGTCAGGATTGAAGTCTATAAATACGCAAGAGATAAAAACAAAAGTCCACCAACAGATATCTGATAATCTGAATTACTGGTATGAATTCTGTTCCTATAATAATACATATGCATGAACTTGCCACCGCATTAAAGTGGATAAAATATGAGGTATGACCAAAATACATGGTGAATGTCTAAGGTTTTAAAATACGACATATTACAATGAATCCCCTAAAAACATCCTTCCTCACTTCAAACATACTTATCCCATCATTCCTGCCACATCCTGAAGCAGTTCTGGAAGTCCTCTTTCCTGAGTGTCCTTATGAGATGTGACCAAAAATACACTGAATGTTGCTGCCCGGTGTCATCCAACAGAAAAGCAGGCTCACACAGGCAGGATGATAGTTTCTCATCCACCTTATTCACTGGATCCAGCATTGTGACAGCTGACTTTTCTAAAGTCAAAACGACCATAATTCTTTTGGCTGCATGGAAGCTGTGTCCTGGACTTCTCAAGTGCTCCCTTGGAGAGCCACAGAGGGCTCCTCCCACAGCACCCTGCTTCCTGGGAGAGGAAGTCCACTCAGAAGGAGAAGCCATAGACAAACAGAGACAACAGACTGTGAAGGCCATCTCCATAGGGCCATCTTCTGAGAAGTGGGCACAGTCTTTGAAGAAAAAAGCTGCAGCTGGTCCTATGGGTGGAGGTGCCTGCTGGGGCCCCTGACCCCCCTCCTTCCAGGTACACTGTGCGAGCCTACACAGGTTACTGAGTCCCACCTACTGGGCTGACAATTCATCTTGTAGTGGAAGAGGCTGTGCTAAATGACCTCAGGAGTCCTAGTGGATTTTCATTCACATTACCAGGTTCTGGACCTGGGCTAGCATGACATTTGGTCTGGGGGACAACTGTCTCCAGACTGCCAGTTCTGCTCTCTCAACTGTACTCTATGACTACATAGCAATTTATTTCAGCCCGCCGTGTTACCATATACAACATTGTCTTTTCCCAAAACTTGTTTCCTGTTTGTTTATTGTCTTTAACTAGGCAGCAGGCTTTGTATGAAGGCGTTCATATTTAAGTTCTTTAGAATCCCTTAGTAACCATCCACACAATCCGTCCTTTGCAGGTGCTGAAAGAATTCTTGTTTTTTTGATTGATGGAATAGCAACTAGCTATTGAATAAACCTTGAAATTATCCTATAATAAAAAATGACCAGGACGGTAAATATTTTGAATGGATTCAGGACATCGAGGCAGCCATGAAAGAATAACTAATGACAGAAGAGAGGACTTCCAGGAGAGCCTTGGACAGTGGCAAGAATGGGGGAATCAGCATGCGCAAAGGAGGAGAAAAGTAGTGGCACTGTGTCTTCTACTGTAATAATTTCTGAGTTGAAATGTTCACTGTACTTTTATCACATACATAAATACATTTGTTTCTGAGCTATGGGGCTGGTTCTATAAATGACTATGGCCAACGAGATACCAGTAGGGATGGTCTGGGCAGACTTGGAATAAATGTAAACAATTAAACTCATTCACTTGTGCATTCTGCATCACAAAAATAACAGCCTGGGATCTGCCGCTACTCTGAGGAGCAACACTGCCGCAGCTGATCAACAGATCTGAGAATATGAAGCAGAAACACCCCGTCCACTCATAGATGCATAACAGAGAAATACATGCTGATTTTTACATGCTGCTTTGATCTTTTTGTGATATCTGTTACCCAGCAAAAGTTGAGTGATCATAGACCTTCTACATAATTAATTTTCTGGCTATTAAATAAGACAGATGTTGAACCCACATATAAAGAGCTTCAGGGTATACTATTAAATAAAAACTCCAGAGGGCAAAGTAGTATCATCTCATTAGTAAGGAAGAAAAGGAGTATTTCTATATTTATTGGAATAATTCTAGACTGTCTCTAGAAGGATGCACAGGAAGTTAACTGAGACCGCCACCAGAGAAGAGTCCTGCTGACTCAGGGATAGAGAGAGTGCTTAACTAGTGGCACTTCAACAACTGCATTGGCGCATGTCAGCTGAGTACTCATCTTGGAAACATTCTGGAAACAGTTCGAAAGCTCTCTCACATTATACAGTAAAATCTGTACAAAATTTGAAGTAATTTCAAGATCTGAAGAGAATCAGAAATGAATAAAAGTATGGTGTATATATACACAATGGAGTACTACACAGCAATAAAGAATAAATTTGAGTCATTTGTGGGGAAACGGATGGATCTTGGGACCATAATGCTAAGTACAATAAGCCAGACACTGAATGCTAGGCATCACATTTCTCTTACACAAGAAATCCAAAATACAAATAATTTAAAGAGTATAATAGGGGCTGGAGGAATGGCTCAGTAGTTAAAGCACATGCCTAGCAAGCGCTATGTCAAGCACTAAGTGCCCAAGTTCAACTCCCCAGCAGCACACTAGCCGGGCATGGTGGTGCACACCTGTAATCCCAGCACTCCAGAGGCTGAAGCAGGAGGATTGCCATGAGTCCCAAGGCCAGTGTGGGCTCCATAATGAGTTCAGGACCAGTCAGAGCAAGACCCTGTCTCAAAAATAAATTAATTAATTAAAAAGTAAAAGGTAAAATAAAAAAAGAGAGAGGATAGGAAACAGGGATGCAGACTTTGGAGATGAGGAAATGTGGGAATAAGAGAGACAGGAACATGCAGAGAGGAAAGGAAAAAAATGATTAAAATGTAATAGGTATATATACCAATTCCCCAGGATGAATTTAATAGCATGTAACACAAACATATACTAATAAAAAATTATGAAGAAAAAAAAGTGCTTGGAATGCTCAAAAACAGTTTGATTTAGTCAAGTTGATGAGGATGAAAGTGAGAAAGTGAAGAGATTAAAAGGAAATGTGCACTAAATATAGGCTCGCCGTCCACATGCTTCTATCAAGACACCTCCCACATTTTTGTACTTCTCCCCCTCCAGGACCTTCCCGATGCCCTGAGCATCTTCTGGTGACATCATTATACTCCCCAGTAGAGATCATGAATGCAACAAATTAGAATAAACATGTTTAGGAAAAACAGGTGAAGAGAAGTGCCAGAATACAAAAGATTTTCCTCACAGTGTGTGAAGAAATATAAATATACATATAAAACATACATATAACACAGTCCAAGAAACCCTGTAAGGATAAGTATCTGTTGCCATGGAAACGAGATGTCATCCTTAGCATCATCAACAGTTGCTAAATGCCTCAATGCTGTTCTGAGTTGCTTCCTACTTACAACAGAAAAGCAAGACAGGATATTTGCTATGAGAGAATTTCTGACTTAAAGGAACAGAACATGAAGAGTAGGCCCTCATCATTTATCACTGCTAGGAGACAGGGATGCAGAGATTAATAAAACTAAGCTCTGGTCCACAAATAGTTCCGGCTGGTGTGGGCCAGATTCCTAAGTGGATGATTACCAGATGGTGTAAAAACGCAGTGATAAACACACAGGACCTTGCACACCGCTCAAAGCAATCTGGGGCTGCCATAGAAAAAAACACATGCTCACTCAATGAACATCAACAACAAAGACCTGTTTATGTTATGGTTTGGATTCAAAATGCCCTTGGACTGTCTCCTCTGTTTGTTTGGACCATGGGGGCACTGTACTCCCTGGTGGGTTCACCCAAGGCGGGTTTCCTAGGCTGTTAAGAGGTGTGGCCAGGTCACAGGCACAAGTCACTGGGAGCATGGCCTGGAAGGGTGTGTTTTTGACTCCCTACGCTCCTCCTTGTGCTCTCTGCTTCCTGTTGGTGGGTCATAAGCAGCGTTACTTTGCCAGGCCCTCCACCAGGCCTTTCCACTATTGGCAGCTGACCACAAGTAGTCTGAGACCCCTGAGTCATTCGCCAAAACAAACCTTTAACTTCCAGGTGTCAGATACTGTGCTCCAGTGTCAAGAACGTGGCTAGCACAGTTTATATATCCATTTCTTGATTATATATACCTTAACATAAGGCTTTCAGTTTCACAACGCAGAGGGAAGAACACTACATCAGTCCTCCTAGTAAGCTTCCCCTCCTGGTCCTAGCTGTAAACTTCATCAGGGAGGGTCCCTGTCAAATACAAGCCCTGTGGGGGTTCAAAACATTTACAGCTCCTCTTGAGAGGCTCCTCTTGATCCCATGAAAGGTAGGAACCTTCTTTTTGCTCTTCTGCAATTCTTATAGAAGACTGCCATGAATCTCAAATGAGCCTCTAGGCTGCTCCAGGAGGATAAAAGACTGCTTTCCATAAATGTAACATAATTGAATCAGAAGGTCTGTAACAGAAGCTGTAAGTTGGGAGGTAAGAACCTCATCCAGATCACTTGTAAGATCTGCTAACATGCTGCCTCTAACGGGCCCTCACTTTTCCCTGAGTAATTAAGGCTGGGAGGAAAAAACAAAGTTGTTCAGTCCCACAAGTCCACCTGAAAGGATTTTTAATAGCACATGCCAATCCATCTCCCGATTAACTGATCGGCTTTATGTCATGCTGGCCGCAGTAGAACCTTTCCAAAAAGTGCAGAGAGTAGAATTGTTATTTCTACCAGCTATGAAGTTATAAAGTTGAAGGATGCATGAATAATTCAGACTCCACCAACTGCCATGAGCCTGTGTTCCAAAAGTCTGGGTCCAAGAAGCCACTGATGGGCAGGGCACCTGGGGTAGGTAATGTGGTGCCCCAGGGAGTGATTAATCTTTCTTTCTTCTGTATTGTCAGCAAGGCTCGATGCAGGCTGCTGCCTGCCTGCTTGAATCTGTAATAGCCTTGGTTGCCCTCCTGGGCCCCACTTGTTGTCAGTAACAGTCCACTTGTTACTTCTTTCTGGACTTCCTCGGTGTAGCTGACTGCCTCTCCTACCAATACATCCCATCTGCACCACCCACCAAAAACCATGCTTTGTTTATCAGCTGAGCCTTCTTTTTCTCTCCTGCAGGACCCTGCTCTCTGCTAGGAAAGAATTAGACTCCTTATATTCTCATATAAAAATAGGCTCTCTAGAGCTGGGGGCATAACTTAGTGATTAAAGTTCCTACCTGTCACACACAAGTCCTGGGTTCAATTCCCCTGCACCACGTACGTATTAACTGGGTGTGGTGCTCTATGCATGGGCACACAGGAAGTTAAGGAGGAGGATTATTATGGGTTTGAGGGCAACCTGGGCTACATAGAGAGTTCAGGACCAGCCTGGACTATGGAGGGAGACGCTGTAGCAAAGAAAAATAGGGTTCTCTAGAGAACCAGAAGCCAGGCTAGTAATGTACAATGCCAAGGAGTGTGGGCGTCCTATTCCATAGTGTCCTGGAGTTCCTTTAGCATGTTTGTAGCACATCAGTTACATTCATGTTGGGGACTCAGTACATATACATATCACACCTTCATTATTTTTACTTTTCCCCCCTGTACTCTCTCCTCTCCCTTCAAGTCCCATTTCCGTTTCCTTAAGTCTACCTCATTTCCTACCATCTCTTTTATTCTTTTAATTATTCATATTTTGAATTTTTCATCTGGGAGAAACCATGTAATGTTTAACTTTCTGTATCTGCTGCATTTCACTTAGAATAATGGTCCTGAGATCTATCTGTTTTCCTACAAATAACTCAAATTGTTTATGGCTGAGTAGTACTCCATTGTGTGTGTGTGTTTGCAAAACATCATTTTTTAAAGAAAAATATTTTATTTGTAAGATGAAAATAATTGCATATCCACAGCTAGGATCTGAAAATTCCCTTCCTGATGGTTCTCAAAGAATTAAACTCCGATTGTATGTATTGTTTTTGGGGGTGGTTTTTTTTTGAGACAGGATCTCAGAACTTAATTATGCAGTCCAGGCTAGACTTGGACTCATGGCAGTCCTCCTGTCTCCTGCCTGAATGGTGGGATTACAGGAGTGTGCCACTACACCTGGCCTATGTGGTTCTGGGGAATCAAACCAGGGTCTTGCCCTTGCTAGGGAAGCACTTGAACCACTGAGCTATCCCTCCAGCGCTCATGGTTTTCTTTCCTAAGACCTCTCACTTCGGCCTGAATCTGAGCAAGATAGTTCGCTTCTTCTTCAAAACACTGGGAATGTGTCTCAGAGGTCCTGGTTGCTCGAATAATTCCTGGATGCCAACAATACAGAGGACCTTTGAACCAAGCAGGTCACCAGTACCCGTTCCTCAATGCTGGGGGGTTTGCAGGGGTAAATCACATTGCCTTTTAAGGAGCTCTGATCCTTAGTGTGAGCGGGGCCCCCGGGAGCATTAACACTCATCCCCCCCACTTCATACAACAGCATAATGAAGATTGTCAGTAGCACATAGCTTCATGAAGAGAAAAAAATGGGGGAACGCCCACTCCTTCCAAGGCAGCTTTCCAGTGCCAAGATACTCTGTACCAATGGCTAAAGAGCACATGAAAAATTTTCAGGAACGTTAGTCATTTGAGAAATGTGAACCAAAACAACAGTGAAGTTCTACCAGAGTAAGAATGACTATTATCGAGAACTCAAGGGTCTGAGGGCATAGCTCAATGGTTAGGGCATTTGCTTTAGCATGTTCAATTCCTGAGCACCACATAAAAAGTAGCCTGGTATAGTGGTGAAATCTGGTATAGTGGCTGTAATCTCAGTATTCAGAAGGCTGAGGCAGGAGAATTGCCATGAGTTTGAGAGCAGCTTGGATTAAATGGTGAGTTCAGAACCAGCTTGGATTTCAGAGCAAGACCCTATCTCAACAACAAAATGCTAGCAAGGCTGTGGGGGAAAAGGAATCCTTCTATGTTGTTGATGGGAATATAAACTTGAAAAAACATGGAGATCAGTAAGGTGGTTCCTTGAAAAACTGAAAATTTAAATTCCATTTGATCCAGCTATACCTCTTATGGGTATCTTTCCAAAAAGAGTTAGACTTCAGATTTCAGTGTAACATGCATACCCATGTTTATAACAGCACAACTCATAATAGCTAAAAGCAGCCAATACGCCCACCAACAGATGAACAGATAAAGAAAATTAGTCTATACACACAACAGTGTGTGACTCTCCCATACAGAAGGATAAATCGGAGTCATGTGTAGGAAAATGAATGTGCCTAGTCTATTATGCTTAGTGAAATGAATCAGACACTGAAGGTTAAATATCACATGCTTTCTCTTATATGTAAAACCCAAAATATAATTTAATAAGCAGGTAATTTTTGTGTGTCATCATCCAAGTATTTCTTCTTAGGTCAGACTCAAGGGAGAGAAGGAAGGGACTACAGGGTAGGTAACAGCCCCCAAACGAGTAGAAAGACTTTTTACCCTGGAGTGAGCCTGGTGCCCCTGTGACTTGTCTGAATCACTGCTATGGTTTAAATCTGGAGTGTCCCCCAACAGCCTTCCATGTTTGGGGGGTAGTGGGATAACCTCAAGCTGTTGGGAGGAGGGGCCTGGCTGGTAGGGGCAGATGCTTGGGGTTTGACCTGAGGGACTGTGCCAACTTGTTGAAATTGAGGGGCACCCAGGAGGAGTCTTCAGATATGTGTTATTGACTTGTAGGCCAGGAAGGGAGGGAAGAGAACCCACTCTGGGTGTGGCAGGCCCAAGTGGCAATTTGAACTAAGTAAAGGAAGGAAGAAGAATCACTGTTACAGCTTCCTCCTGGGAAAGCTCTAGCCTTTGCCTACATCTCCAGGCAAAGATGTGCTCCTGTTTCACTTGGCTCCTGCTTCACTTGCCCTCAGTCTGCAGGGCTGTGAGCCTCTGTCATGCACTTCCACAGTTGCATGTTCCCATGAATGGACTGTGGGAGACCTTCTGAAAGTGAGCGAAAATAAATCTTTCCTCCCTTAGTTTGTGGATGTTGGATATTCTGTCACAACAATTAGAAAAGTGAGACAATCACTGTGAGATTATGAGATCAGCAGCCCTGCAAATGAACACTCTGCTACACTCACAGAGCCAGTAGCAAAGACTGGCTTGCGAGATTTTACCCCTAGTAATGTAGAGGCATTCTGTTCTGAAACACCTGGGAGCAAGTAAGAAAAACATGAAACAGGAATGGCAAAGGTTCCAACGTGCCTGGGATGGCAAGAAGTCTGGGCTTGATGCAGTAGCATTTTGTATTTGGCACAATTACTTTTGGGGAAAGAATAAGATGAGGAAATAACGAAGAGGGTAACCGTTATGGGTAAGCCCACCATGCCCACTGCTTGCCCACTCTCAGGCTGGCTGTCTCCTCGTGCCAGAGGGGATCAGTTCTGGGTTTTCTTTTTCTTTTTCTCCTTGGTACAGGGGATTGAACCCTTTGCACTGAGCTGCATCTCTGGCCCTTTTAGTTAGTTTAAGACAGAACCTTACTAAGTTACTAACTTGCCCAGGCTGAGTTTGAACTTGTGGTTCTCCCACCTCAACCTTCCAAAGTCCTGAAGACTACTACAGGCCTGCACCACCACACCCAGCCAGGCAGGCCTGGATTTCTCCACCACTTCACAGGTGCCCACACCTGTGAAACACCAAGGCTGATAGAGGGCCAAGAGAGTGAGTAAACAGCCCCTGTGTTATTTACTCACAAACACCAGAAGCAAACCTTTGAGAATGACAGTCACAGCAATAAATAGGTTCTAGGGAGCTGGGTGTTATCAGCTGGTGATGATGAATGAGCCCGTGTCATCAATTTGAATAGGGCTCACATGAATCTGCCCCACCTCCAGCTTTCCTCTGATAGTGCCTCCCTTCCACCTGTAACAGGCAATCAAGTCCAAAGTGCCAATCAAGACCAAACAATAATCTGGGCATGGCACCACAAACCCATAATCCCAGCTCTCTCAGAACCTGAGGCAGTAGAATCTCAAACTGGAGCCCAGACTGGGCAACTGAGCAATTTAGTGAGACTCTATCAAAGAAAAGAAAACAAAAATGGGAAGGCATGTAGCTCAGTGTGAAACTGCCCGGGTTCAATGCCCAGTAAAACAAACACGCAAAGACAATGCAATAGTGTCGCTTTTGTCTTAAATGAACTTTTTTTTTTTCATACCTGAGGGCTTGCAAGCTAGGTAGGTACCAATCAAATCTGCCACTAACAAGTCCAGAATTTAGTTCCCTGAGCTTACCACCACGGCCTGAACATGTAGTTAACGCTGTAGGTGTCCTGAAGGAAGGACAGCCTATAGACTGGAGTAGACTCTATTTTATTCTCACAGCATTGATCGTTGAACACAGGCCCTCACACATGGCTGGCAAGCACCCTACCTCAACCTGTACCCTCAATCCAGCCTCCCCCCAACCACCCTCCTACTTCAAACTGCCCTCCAGATGCTTCTGCTGACCTAAACCAGGCTCAAGAAGGAAAGCTAGAAGGGTTGGAGGACTAGCACACTTTGCCTAACAAGCACAACGCCCTTACCTGGATTCCCAGTCCCACATTAAGCTGAATCTAGTGATCCACACCTGTAATGCCAACAGGAGGGAAGCTGAGTCAGGAGGATTGCTGTGAGTTCAAGACCTCTCCTGGGCTAAATGGAGAGTTGAGGACCAGCGTGGACTGCAGAGCAAGAAAGCAAGAAAGAAATTGCACACGCAGGAAGTTCACCCTCAAAACTTTACCCTTCTACCCTTACGATTCAGCAGCCACGAAGCCACCCACCCTGCCTCGGTCACTCGGACAGACCAAGCTGGACTGATAACTGGCTAATAAAATCAAAAGTCATCAGTGTTTGAGAAAGGAAAGACAAGGAAACGACAGGAACCTGAGAAGTTCATATGTTGAGCAGTGCAAAACAAAGAGAGAAATTACACATATATAGAGACATACTTAAGTGGAGAGTCCAAACGGCCGTCTGCATGTGGGGGAGTCAGAGGATCTAGTAGGTGCTCAGATGAAAAGGCGAAGGCTGCAGAACGAGGAAATCAAGGATGACCACTTATCCAAGAAGGAAGGGCAGAAGGTCACGGTAGAATTGCCAGTGCCATCCACATCAGAGACAGAACACTCCAGCACTTTCAAAATAAAGCGCAGAGCTAGTTCCTTCCCTTTTATTCCCTTCAAGTTTCAAGCTGATTGGTTGGAGCAACCCACTTCCGGGGTGGGTCTTCTCTCGGTTTACTAGGTTACATGTCAATCATCCACTGACACACCCAAAACTCCACCTTACTAATCAGCTCAGCATTTCTTAATCTGTTCAAATTGACAAAACAGGACTGAAAGTCACAAAGCATTATAAAATAGATGAGCTGGGGTTGTAGCTTAGTAATTAAAGTTCTTGCCTTGAGTGCACAAGGCCATGAGTTTGATTCTCCTGCAGCACAGAAAGATTAGCCAAGCATTGTGGTGCATGCCCATAATCCCTTAGAAGGCTGAGGCAAGAGGATTGCTGTGAATTTCAGACCAGCTTGGGCTACATAGTGAGCTCATGACCAGCCTGCACTATAGAGCAAGACTGTCACCCAAAAAAAGGGGTCTTTAGCAAGACCTTGTCTCAAAATAAAATCAAAGAAAAAGGATGAGGCATGTGTGGTGACACATGGCTGTAAACCCAGCACTCGGGAGCCTGAGGCAGGAGGAATAGTATGAGTTTGAGGACAGCCTGGACTTCATAGTGAGTTCAGGAACAGCCTGGATTGCAGAGTGAGACCATGTCTCAAAAAAAGAAAGAAAGACAGGCTGAGGCTATAACTCAGAGGTAGAAAACTTGCCTAGCATGTGCAAGGCCCTGAATTCAATCCTCAGCACTATTCATACACACACAAGTATGTGAGCACACAAAGATTTTTTTTTTTTTAAGTAAATGAGAGGGGGCTGGAGAAATAGCACAGCAGTTAGAGCACTTACCTAATAAGTCCGAGGCCCTGGGTTTGATTCCCCAACACCACAGATGTTGGGCATAGTGGCCACACCTGTAATCCCAGCACTCGAGAGGCTGAGGTAGGCAGCAATCCAATGAGTCAAGGCCAACCTGGGTTCTACAGTGAGTTCAAGATCAGCCTGGACTAGTGTGAGATCCCTTCTCAAAAAAAAAAAAAAAAAAAAAAAAAAAAAAGTAAATGGGAAATAAGAGTTCGTCAGAAACATGTATACAATTATAATAAATTTGAATGTGAAGAGTTGGAAACCTCCCAACTTATCTATATGGTACATGAATAGACATAAAGAAGCTCTAGCACAAAACAAAACCCAGTAACAGGGATTATTGGTGGGGACTCAAATAGAGGTAGATGAGGACACTGGGACTTTGTAAAGTAAATCTTTTTTCTCCCTCTATTCAGTATTAGAAATAGAACCAAGGCCTTCACAGTGAGCTACATGCCCAGCCCTTCATTTTTCTTTTTTCTTTTGAGACAAGATCTCCCTAGGTGTTTAAGTTGCTCAAGCCGGGCTCAAATTTGCAATCCTTCTGCTTCAGCCTCCCAGAATGTTGAATTTTACAGATATAAGCCACAATGCCCAGCATAAATGTAGTTTCTAGACCACATGAATCTGTCAATTACTCAAAAAATAAATAAAACGTGTACTATGTTCTGGCTATGAGTCTTGATATCTTAAAGTAGGGGGTGGGGGGAGGGACTCCACCCCTAACCCCACCAAAACAGATAAAACTTTATAGATCAGTGATTATCTCAGACAGCTTGATAACTGATAAGAATGACCTCATAAATGCCAAAAGTCTTGTGAAAAGATGACAAAAAGAACAATTAACACAAATCACTAGAATCCCAGGGAGCTGGTAGGTAGAATGAATTAGAAATGAGCTCAAAAACATTCTCTCAGTAAGATTCAGCTAATAAATTCAAAGGTAGGAAAGCATTTTTATTAGGCCAAGTAGCCAAGCTTAGTAGATTCATTAAGTCAATTTCTCAATGTAAAAACTCAAATCAGTGTAGGCCTATAATCCCAGCATTCCGGGAGGCTGAGGCAGGACGACTGAAAACTTGAAGCTAGCTTGGGCAACTTAAATACCTAGTGATTTGAACGCGGTGTAGTACACAGCTGATTTGAGGTATGGTAGAATATTCATCTCATCACATTTCAAATTTTAATACATCTAGAAGTCATATAAGCACCTGATGGTAGCAGTTGCACATTTTTCAGATGAAGATGGTGATTTCGCATCGTTTTACCTGACCCGGTCATTAGACAAAGAGGGAGATGGGATGAGGTCCATGCAAGTCCATGATCTTTAGTTGCCCATGGTGGACTTCCATTGGGAAAGGTCAAGCCACAGTGACTGATATGACCCTGAACCAATACTTTAGATCCTAGCGAGAAGATTGTGCATCCTGCCAACAGGAAAAGGGCATGGGGAGGGGCTTGCGACCTAGGGATTTAAAATCTCCATCCTTTATTGGACAGGTGAACTTCTGTGATCCCTTTCTAACAGGTAAATAACCAACTAGCTTATAAAGTAGGTTTGTTTTATTTGTCAGTACAGCAATCATATCAATCCTTTAATTGTGGGAGTTTTTTAAATAAAAATTAAAAAGTGGACTGCATGAGGCAGGAGGATTGTAGTACGTTTGAGACCAACCTGAGCTACATATTTAGTTCAGGACTAGCCTGGACTACAGAGCAAGACCTTGTCTCAGAGAAAGAAAAAAAGGAGAGGAAGAATGAAAGAAAGAAAGAAAAAAAGAAAGAAAGAAAGAGAGAGAGAGAGAGAAAGTGTGAACTGGGAATATAGCTCACTTTGAAGGCATCTTGTTCAATTTCAATCAAAACAGAACAACTGAAATTATTTAACTGACCAACCCATATTGGCAAGAGATTGAAAGCAACCCCACCAGAACTTGCTTATAAAGGTTACTATTAAATAAATAAATGTCACCATTCTCCAGCCCCTGGGCGTTGGTGTAGTTCCATGACCCGTAATCTCCTCACTTTCACATTTGGCTTCCATGGGGAAAATACGCTTACTAATAATGTTATTGTAATAAAACAATGAAATTTATAAATCCAGTGCCATCAAATCCCACACACAAGGAAACAAAAATAAATAAGTCCAACTCCAGCTTTCTTCTGAAATTGTTTTAATAAAAGAGACAAGGCAGTACAATACCCTCAAGAACACACAAATACACGTTATGTTTGAAAGTCATTGCTAAGGAAAATTAAATATTAAGTTCACACAATGAAATCTGCAATCCCGGTTGCCAAGTACTGATAATTATTGAAATTTTTTCATCAAAAAAGCAGTCTGAGTAATTTTAGATATGAAAGCCTGTTAATTCTATTTTAAGCTGGTCATATTTACTCTTATATTTTCCCATTTCCTTTTTCCTTCCCTTTAATTTTTTTTTAAAGAAAAAAAAGGGTGTGAGAAGTTGGAGTTTGTTTTGTTCTGTCTAGTGTTCTAATGGATTACATGGCACTGGAAATTTAGATAAGGAAGAACTGGCATTGCAGCCGCAGTATGAGATTCTCACCACACTATGCTTTGTCCAGCTTACTATATCATTTGTTTTATTATTCATTTTACTTATTGGTTTCTTTGTTTTTGAGGCACTCTGATGGGTAGATTGGAGAATAGGCTTAGAATGACAGGCAGCCCTAGAACAGAGCGATCCGCGGGTCATAAAGGGCTATCAGGGCCCAGCCCCTTCAGGAAATGATAAAGGCAAGTAGCCGAATAGGCCAGCCTACCCCCTTCCCATTCCCACAGATGCCTTAGGCTCGCCTTGTTCTAAAACGACCATCACAGGAAACCACCTGGAACCACCATGCAAAAACCACCTTGCAGGTAGCTGAGCAGATAAAGACTTCAGGAAGGGGTCCACTCCTCCTCACCCTTAGGGGATCCTCCCCCGAGAGTCTCTCTCAACTTCTCAAGAGCTTTATTTTCTCAATAAACCGTACTTTGAAATATTCCATGAACAACAGCTGATTGTTCTTAATTAAATCAAGAGTTTCTGAACCCAGGTATCTGGGTGTAGACTGTCCCCACCCTGGCCCACTGGAAGGCCTTTTCCTCTAAGTCACCAGAGACTGGGCACATTTGACTCCCTTGCCACAGATCCGCCCTTACTGTCCCCTGTCCAGGGACCGCCCCACTCCACCCTGGCCGCAGCCATTCCCAGGCGCATGTCACCTCCATGGCATGCTACGACTGGCTCCAGGATGGCTGGGAAGGCCTGGGGAAGAGCGCGGGAGCCCTGCCACAGTCCCTTCTGCACGACGGGCCCAGCCCATCACTCTGAGTACCAGAGCCGCCCCACCTCACCGGGCACCAGCAGCTCACCAAATCCTGCTGCCAAAGGACCCAGGCCCATTGTCACACTGTTCCTGATGCCCACGCCCAGGGGCATGTGCCAATGCCCAGGGCAAGGGGCCAAGAATGAGGAGGAATGGGTCTTCTCATGGGTGTCACATGCCTGCCTTGGTGACTTGGACAGACCAGCTGGCTTAGTGGAGGGAATTTGTCCAGCACCTTGTCTCTCCTGAGAGAAGAGGCTCTGCTGCCACTAACCTGGCTGGGCCTTCAACCAGCTCACCTATGCCAAGAGGAGCGGGAGGCAGCTCCGCCCTAGGGTTCATGGTAACCTTGATTGTGTCCGTTTTACACGTGAAATTCTTTCCCTGAAACTGCAGTCCTTGTCGAGTTTCCCCTAGACTGGGGTGCTTGCCTTGTTCCCACTGCTCAGTCCCACTCCTCCAACCCAGCCGCGAAGGGCTGGTTTGCTTTCCTCTGCCCTCTGTTTCCATATCTGCCGTCCCTCCCCTGTCCCACCCTGCACTGTTGGAGACATGTGATTTTAAAAGTGAAGAAGTTTTTGCTGGGCGTGGTGGCACATACCTGCAATCCCGGCACTGGGGAGGCTGAGGCAGGAGAATCGCTGTGAGTTGGAAGCCATCGTAGGCTGCATAGTGAGCTCAGGACCCAGCATGGAAAACAAAGTGAGTTGCTGTCTAAAAAAAAAAAAAAAGTGAAGTTTTAAACACCCTTCTGGACTCTGTTTGTCACCTAAATTAGCAGTGAAAAGAAGGAACACGGAAAATGTCTAAAAGCATTGTAGTGAGCCAGACAATGACACACAGGAGAAGTGGAGAAGCACTACATACCAAGGAGGAGTTAGGGAGTGAGAAGCAGCTCATGTCCCAAAGAATTCTCAGCGCCAGAGACGGGACTTAGTACGGTGTATACTTTGTGCCTGTTTTGGGGCAAGATTATCTGTAACAGTCTAGGGCTCAGGAGGTCAGCGAAGGGCGAGTCCCCCAATCATCAGGGGTAAGTGGAAAACACTCCCAATGACAGCCTTTTGAGGCTTCCTCACCGGGGCCCAATCTTCCCAAGGTCCTATTATCTTGAGCAAAGAGAACAGTCTTTCAAAGGATAGAGAGACTTTAAGTGAGGAAACTTACTCAAACCATCATCCCTCTTCCAGATAGGAAATGTTTTGCCCCCAGGTCTACTTTGACCTCTCTCCTTTCACACCGGAAGGAACTGGACTCAGACAATATAAGGGGAAAAACATCTTCTGCACCAAAGCATGACCCAGATACCCACCAGGGAACCAGAAGTGGGCAGAGTGGGAGTGTGACCTACAACATCACCCTTTAGCAAGACCTCTTCTGCAAGTGACCTGGGAAGTAGACTGAGATCCCATATGTTCAATTGTTTTGGTTTTGATACAGCACCCGGAATTAGTCTCCAAATGTGTAATTGACCCTTCCAGTTGCAGCACGGTGTTGTCCAACTACCACAGGCCTGGAAAAGCCTCAAGAGTCATCTCGTTGTGCCCAAGTGAGATAACACGGGAAAAGCGACACACAGTGAGGAGAGACTAGGCGGCCTTTACCAGCCTGCAACTGAGAACAGGCTCATGCCCCAAAGAATTCTCAGTGCTTAAGGGGGGATTTGGTAGATTGTATAAAAGCAAAAACCACAAGAATGGGAAGGGTCATAGGAATTCGATAGAGGAAGATAACACCTGTATGCAAAGGGGAAGAAGCACAGGGTGGAACAGAACAAGGAGAACAGAACAAGTAGCAGCAGATCGTAGACTCGAGTAACCATAACAGTTACTTGGAATTTATTCCTTGTGCCTGTTGTCAGGTGAGATTCCCAATGATGACGTAGGGAGCAGGAGGTCAGCAGAGAGTGGATTATTTGTTACAGGTAATGAGGCAGCTACACTGGCTGCTAGTTGCATACACAGGTGGAGTGACTAGGGCAACGAAAACATCAGGGAAAATCTAAAATGGTGCAGCCCTTGCCACTTCAATCTTAGACCCCAGGAACTTCCTCCAGATTAACCTAGTCCTGGGTCTTGATCAGACTTCAAGTCTGATTCTAAAGCCTCTGTTCCTGCCCCAGCTGCTCCAACCACAAATGCCTCCACATCCCTCTATCCAGGCATTCCCTATTCAGGAAGGGGACAAATGATTACATCTTTAACCTTAGAGAATTGAGACAACTTAAACGGGAATTGAGAAATTCTACTGATGACCCTGATAAATATATTTGAGCCTTCAAGAGAATTGCTTCTCTGTAGGGACTGACTTGGAAGGATATTTCTCTCATACTTTTAGAAACTCTTAACAGGGTAGAGTTTAGGATGAGGTGATGCATGTGGGGAACTCATATTGTGAAACCCAATGCCCTCACCAGGCGGAGAAAGGAGCCCCTCCCATCCTCACAAAGATTCAAGCATGTCCCATAGCAGATCCCAAGTGGAATCTGATCAGAGAGATGATGAATGATATAGAAAACATTTTCTGTATTATATCAAGGAAAGTCTGAAGAGGGCTAGAGTAAAAATCCATTAAATATGCAATAATGAGACAAATATTTCAGGGAGAAAAGTAGCTTCCGTCTGTATTTCTCTAATTTCTCAGAGATGCTCTAACTAAATATACTGTGATCATTCCTGAATCTGCAGTAGGTGAAATTCCTCTTGAGGATAAGTTTATTTTACTTTCTTCTTCTCAATATGCAGGTAACTCCAAAAGCTAATTACAAATTCTGATCCAAGTTTGGATTGTTACAGGAGGTAACTAAATTCCATTACAACTGGAACCAATCGACAGAAGAGAAAAAGGACTATAGCCACTGAGACAGCTCGCCCTACAGGACCTCAAGAAAGAGGGGAAAGCTGACATCTACTTGCTTCTTATGCAAGCATCCAGGCCATTTTAGGAGGTGTCTTGGTTACTTATTCATTGCTGGGACAAAATACCTGATATCTACATCTTCAGGGAAGAAAGATTTATTTTAACTCACAGTTACAGAAGGTCTAGCACTGTCCATTCATGGACAGAGACAACAATGGAAATGCAAAGCACGTAGTAGAGGCTGCATACTTACAGCATGGCAAGCAGAAATCCAAGGGAGTGAGGAATAGGTCAATGTCTGGACATTCAGATGAGACCAGAGCTTTTCCAGGAAGAAGGTGTAACAATGTTTCTTCTTCCCTCCTTTACTTAGTTCAAGCTACCACTTGGGTTCTTAAGACCCAGAGTGGGTGCCCCTCCCTCACTTCCGGGCACACAAGTCAATAACACACATATGAACGCTCTGCCCTAGGTGACTCCCCAATCTCAACAAGTTGACCCAATCCCTCCAGATCAAACCCCAAGCATCTGCCCCTTCCAGCCAGGCCCCCACCTCCCAACAGCACACTGCTCAATAGATATCCCATTACACCAAAATACATGTGGCTTCTGATGGGCAGTCTAAATCCAAACTATAATAGGAGGGACTGTCCAAAGGGCAAAAGGGCATGTCCAGGGCCCTGTCCCATCTCTAGAGAAGGTCATTTGAAAAGAGATTGTCTTCTAGTTTGAAGGAATCGGGGGCCATTTCCAGAGTAATGGCAGGCCCTAGAAACTCCCCCCACCCTGGCTTCATTGACTCCCACCCAGGAATAGAAACCCTGGAAAGCTATTACAGTAGGGGATCAAATTCTTTTATTTCTTACTGATACAGGAGCTCAATATTCAGTTCCTCCCTCACTGGTCACCATCCTAAGGACAAGGTAAGTATCCAAACAGTGTCCAGCTACCCAATGAAGAGATATTCCTCCCTTCCAATGTCTTGTACTTGGTGAGAACTTCACCTCAGACATACTTCCTAATTATTTCCCAGTCCCAACTCCCCTTTTGGTATGGGACTTCCTTAACCTTACTAGGTAGGGATCAGCTTCTACTCCTCAAGGAAGTATTTTCTGTTGTCCACAGTAGAAGTTCTACCTAAGAGAGAGCCCAGAGTATGCATGGATAAAACTCAAGTAGGAAGGGCCATAAGGGTGACCGTTTTGGTAATTTAAAGGACCCTCTGACCTTTCCTCACCAAAAACAGTAACCCCTAAGACCAATAGTCAAAGAGGGATTAAGACTCTACTCACACAAGACCGCTTCTGGCCCCGGGTCAGCCCTTGTAATTCTCCCGTCATGGTAGTAAAACAGAGCCACAACAAATGGAGTTTAGTTATGGACTTTAAACTGCTCTGTGAGGCTGTAATCCCTCTACACCCAGTAGTGCCTGATCCTCAGCCCTCCTTACTCAGACCCCATCAGAGGCTGAGCTCTTTACATCCTGGGTTTAAAGGATGCCTTTTCCTGTAACCAAAGGGGTAAGCACTTCCAAAATACAATGATACAGGGTATAAATATTTCCATTCCAAAAAAGGAATAGGATAAAAAGCAATCAGACCAGGCTGGAGGAATGGCTCAGAGGTTAAAACGCTTGCCTAGCAAGCACTAAGTGCTAAGTACCGAAGTTTGATTCCCCAGCTGGGCATGGTGGTGGAAACCTGTAATCCCAGCACTCAGGAGGCTGAGGCAGGAAGATTGCTATGAGTCCAAGGCCAGCCTGGGCTCCATAGTGAGTTCAGGACCAGCCTGGGCTACAGAGCAGACCCTGTCTCAAAAAAAAAAAAAAAAAAAAAAAGCAATCAGATCAATCAGACCAAAGCAAGTTCTAAACCCACTAGGGCAAGGGTTAAATCCTTTAGCTCCAGGTGCAGAACCCACTGTTAACTGTGGTGAGATATGAACTCCAAAGGGTTTGGCTAGCTCCACTCCTACAGCATTGTTATGCCCAGATCCTGAATGCCAGGAGGCCGGTCACACATTCAAAAGCCAGGATTCTTTATTGGGCTTAAGCTTGGTTTCAGTCTTCACCAACATAGTGGATCCAATCCAAGAGCCCAGAACAAAGGCTGAGCAGAGTTGTTATGAGGTAGGGGTGGTCTCAGGGGATGTGACACAAGTATCTCATTGTTTACATAGAACCAACTGTTCAGTACAGTTTTTATGATGCCGATGCTGACCACTTAGACGAGGCAGAGCAGCCGTAACTTTTGTCACGACCCAATCACGACCTATAGGGGCATTTTGAATGTGACCAACCGAATGTGGTGTTTTAATGGCCTGGGTAGGATCTAAGGGGCGTAGAGTGATTGGTTACTTGTAACTGGACATCTATGATTTCCCGACTTTGCCCCAGGCCCAGGAATGCCAGATTTGTGTTGACCCTTTCTGATTGGCTGTAACTAGGTAACCAAGTGCCCCAAGGCTATCCTGGCCTTGGGCATTCTTTTACAATTGTTTTACAATCTCAGGAAGTCAGAAAGCCAGAGCTTAAATCCAGTAACTTTTAGTGTGAGTTTGAAGCCTGTCCTGAAGTCTGTTCAACTGGGGCCCTTCAGCATCCCTGCTAGCTGCAGCTTCCATCTTCTGTCCATTCGGCTGGCCCTGCCGCAGCCTGCAGCCTTCCTCAGGGCACAGTCCACGCTCCTGGCTTCTCCCATTTTGGGGGACTCTCCATTGCACATTAGGCTTCTCCTTTACAGCTTCACACAATGACCTCCCAGAGACACGCTGCCTGGCCTCCAAGGTCTTCCTCTGAAATCTGAGTGAAAGCCTCCATGAACCCATAAAGCCCAAGTCACATGGATGTCATCAAGGTCCCCACTGACTTGAGCAGTAGACTGACCCCTTTGGACAAACACTGCGAGGTCTCTGAGTTTTTAGATGGCTGAACTCTGAGAGACATTTGCCTCTTTGGTCCTGAGGTACACTGGTACACTTCTCAGAGCAAGCCCTTTTTCTCCCACCCTTAGGTTAGTAAAGGCTGAGGTCCTGTTAACTTTTGAGATACCCTCAAGGCATCTTTTTTACAATGCTGATTGTAAGTACTTAGCTTCTTTTTAATGCTAATCTCCTTAACCTCCCTGTGCTTTTTGGCCGCAGGACTACAGGCCGTTTTATTTTTTTTTTTTAATTTATTTATTTTCTTCTTTCCACATCAAATCCCTTTTCCCTTCCCCTAACCCCCACATTCCCTTTCTCTCTCCACAAAGACCATCTTCTTCTTCGTTTTTGTTTTTGTTTTTGAGACAGGGTTTTGCTCTATACTTCAGGCTGGTCCTGAAGTCATGACGTAGTCCAGGCTGGCCTTGGCAACCCTCTTTCTGAAGTGATGAGAATTCTGCCGTTTTAGTTTTTCCCTGTTCTCCTCTTTGCCCTGTCATTTTTGCTGTGTAGCTTCCTCAGTGACCCCGTGACTCACTCTGCTGATACCCTGCCCCCAGACTTCTATTGAAAATCTCAGAAATCAGGCAGAAGATATCAACTGAAATTCAAATCACTGCTAGATTCGTGCCATTATTTTTATTGTTCTGTCAATCTACTTGTAATTATTTTTCACCTTTTCCCTTTTGCTCTTGTAATCCTTCCCATCCCTGTGTTTTTTCCCTATTTAAGTCCCACCCTCCTCCCATCCTCTACCTTTAGCTCTGGGAGTTCTTTGGGACACAAGCCCACTCTCAGTCTCCGGCTAATAAAGGACTCCTAAATTTCCCCCAACAAAGTGGTGCTTCACCTGTATTATATGGCTTTGCTCAGTTGTAACACTTCCTCGGCCTCCAAAGTGCTGCGATTACAGGTATGCATCACCACACCAGATTTTATGTGCTGGGAATTAAATTCAGGGCTTTATTCTTGCTAGGCAAGCATTTAGACCACTGTGCCATTCCTCCAGCCCCCATATTCTTACTTTCTTCCATATCGCTTACATTTTTTATGGTTCCATTTTTTCATGTAACCCTATGGTATTTAACTTTCTGGGTCTGACTTATTTCACAAAGCATAATTGGTGTATCCATTTTCCTACAAATGAATAAAATTTGTTATTCTTAATGTGTATATTCGTTTCTCTCTCTTTTTTTTAGAAAGGCTCTCACTCCATAGCCCAAATTGGTCATGAACACACTGATGTAGCCCAGGCTGGCCTTGAACTAAAGACAATTGGCCTTCTCAGACTCCCAAGTGCTGGGATTATAGGATCACAGACATGTGCCCAGCTTTCTGTTCTGTATGTGTACTACACCTTCTTTATGCATTCACCTGTAGTTAAGCCAATTGGCTTCTTCCAAGATTTGACTACCATAAATTATGCTCATATAAACATGGATATGCATGTATCACTATTGTATGATGACTTTAACTCTTTTGGGAAGATACCTAGAAGAGGAATAGCTGGGTTAAACAGAGCGATTTTCAGTTTTTTAAGAAATTTCCATATTGCTTTCCACAGTGACTGTACCAGTTTACAGGCCCAACAGCAAAATAAGAGGTTCCTCTTTGTCCATAGCCTCACCAGCATTAGTTCTTTTTGGAGCTCTTAATACCAGCCATTCTTACTAGAGTTAGATGAAACATTAGTATTGTTTTAATTTGCATTTCTCTGATGGCTACAGATGTTGAACATTATTTTGTGTGTTTATTAGCCATTAATACTTCTTCTGAGAACTGTTTACTCACTTCAGGTTTCTATTTTTTCGGTTGGAGGCTTTATTTTAGAGGGTCTAATTTTTTTTTCAGTTCTTTGTATATTCTTGATGATAGCCCTCTGAGGAGTACCTAAAAAGTATTTTTCCCATTTCCTGAATGCTTGCTTTACTCTGTGGAGTTTTCCTTTGCTGTGCAGAAGCTTTTTAATTTGGTATGATCCCATTTGTTGATTCTTGGTGTTATCCCTTGTGCTTTGGGTATTCTATTAAGGAAGTCCTTGACTGTGCCTATGTCTTCAAGGGTTTTGCCTACCTTTTTTTTCCAACAAGTTCAATGTTTCCATTTTAATGCTTAGATCTTTGATCCATTTTGATTTGATTTTGGTGAAAGTTGTGGACCTATTTTCATTCTTCTGCATGTTTCAGCCCATTTAAAAAAAAAAAGTTTTGAGACACGGTCTTACTAAGATGCTAAATTGACCAGGCTGGACTTGAACTTGTAGCCATACTGCCTTGGCCTTCCAGAGTGCTGAGATCACAGGCCTGCACCGTCAAAACCCGGCCCAATTATTTTTCAGATAGCTGATGTGATGTTGGTGACATCTAGCTTTTAATTAATTGTGGAGTATGAAACATAATACCTTGTATATTATTTGCACATAGTTGCCTGTTATTCAACTTGCTTTTGAGTACAATCTTGAGCCTTGTATATCTAAATTGGAGAATTTAAAACTTTACAATTTATGCAAACTTTAATATACACTATATAATACTATACATACATATAGACATGTATGTCTGTTGGATTTAAGGGTGTTACCAGGCACATATCAGGGTATATGTACTTTTTTTAAACCTTTAGGTCTTTTATTACACAAAAGAGTGTCATTATCTTATTTAGCTTCCTGACTCTAGTGCTGTCAACACTTTCACAATGATTTTCTGCTCCTCGATAATAAAGCATGCTTGGTCCTATCATGGCACTTTTAGCACACACATCCCCTCGTAGGTCCTGCACCTTGTTTCCTCATTTTAGATGACCTCAGAAGAACTTTAAGTCTCACAGCACAAACCCCCTGGACTTGGCCTGGACAGGCACCACAAGCAAATTTGGGGGCTTTTCAACTTTCTTGGCATAAAAGTAAGCAATTCTATTTTCCAGGTTCAGGACAGCCTAGTTTTATTAGAGGACAGATCATAGGAAAGGCTCCAATGATATGTCAAGCGCTGAGCCATTCTGAGGGCCTCTACACACATGCATACCTATGTTTATAGCAGTACAATTTATAATAGCCAAATCTTGGAAAAAGCCAAATTAACCAATTACAGATGAATGGATAATGAAGTTGTGGTATGTATGCACAATGGAGTATTGTTCTGCCTTAAAGATGGACAAATTTGAGTCATTTTTCGGAAAATGGATGCACCTTGAGACCATTATGCTTTGTGAAATGAATCAGACTCAGAAAGTTAAATATCATATGGTTTCTCAAATATGAGAAAACTGAGCCAGAAAAAAGTAAAAGATATGGAAGAAAGTAAGAAGACAGACTTTGTGGAGAGGGAGAGGGAAAGTGGGGAGGCGGACAGAAGAGGGTGGAAAGAGGAGAGGCGTGTGACATGTAAAAAATAAAATAAACGAAAAAGGTAAAGTAGAGACGGAAGAAAATAAGAAGATGGACTTTGTCGAGAGAGAAAGGCAAAGTGGAGGGTGAGAGGGTGAGAAGCGGAAAGGGATGTGATATGTAAATTTTAAAAAGAAAAAGACGAACAAAACAACAAATAAAATGGACCAATTATAGGTGAGGCATGAAGATAAATAAATTAAAAATAATAAAAGAACTTGCCAGCTGTTTAACCTTAGCTGACTATAACATCGGAAAGCTGCACAGTGTTAGAAATGGCTCCTAGGAGTTTACCTGTCCAAACAAAGGATGGACATGGGAGGCACAGATGACAGAATATGAGGCTTCAATTCCCTTTTTGCAAAAAGGGTGATCTTCCCATGTGCAAATGAAGGAAGGCACACGAAAAACATGGTGGAGGGCGATTTAAATCCCTAGGTCACAGGTCCCTCCCCCTGCCTTTTTCTATTGGCAGGATGCATAGTCTTCCCGATAAGATCTAAGCCACTGGCTCAAGGCCAAGTTTATCACAACGTCATGGCCTTTATCCCTCCTCCCCTCTTCTGCCTTTGTCTGGCCACCTGGTCAGGTAAAGCATGCGAAGATTTAAATATCCACCATCATTACTTTGAACAATGTGCCACTGCTACCATTAGGTGGTGCTCACAACACCAGAAACCAAAGTAATCTGGGTCCCTTTTAGGGACTGTTCACTATTAACTCCACATCTGATGTGACCTCTGGAATGGATCGAAGATACTGTCATTTAAAAAAAATCTACTCAGAAAGTTTTTTTTTTTAAATGATATGTTCAGATCAGGGATCATCAAACTACATGTATAAGTCAAATATAGCCAGCTTCTTGGTTTGTAAGCAAAGCATTACTAAAACAAAACTAATAATATCAATAACAATATGCAGCTTTGGGCTAAGCACAGTGGGTCATGCCTGTAATTCCAGTACTCTGGGAGTCTGAAACAGGAGGGTCCTAAATTCAAGGTCAGCCTGGGTAGTTTAGCAATTTAGCAAGACTTTGTTTCAAAATAAAAATTTATTAAGAAACAAGAAAAAAGGTGGGGATGCAGCTGAGCAGGAAGGCCCTGAGTTCCCTGAAATAGCAATAATGGCACAGTACTTTGGGTCTTCTTCCTTGTGCGATACATACTTGGTATCTGAAAGATCAGGGCAAAGCAGCAGCTCATACAGAAGCCAATTTGGGGGCTGAGGGCATAGCTCAGCAGTTAAAGCAGTTGGCTGGCAAGCACAAGGGTCTGGGTACAATTCCCCAGCATCACATAAACTGGTATCAGGGTACTGCCTGTAATCCCAGTAGCTGGGAGGCACAGGCAGAAGGACAGCTGTGAGATCAAGGAAGCCCGGGCTTCAGAGTAAGACTGTATCTCAAAAAAAGAAAGAAAGAGAGAAAGAAAGAAAGAAAGAAAGAAAGAAAGAAAGAAAGAAAGAAAGAAAGAAAAAAGAACCTAAACCTGCAGGTGTGCAGTCAGTTACCACAACTTCCCTGGTGAGGTCCTGGAAGGACTTACCTGACTCAATGAAGGCCTCTACTCACAGGCAACTGATTCACTGAAGCAAGAGGTAGGGAAAAGAGATGAGGATGCACCTTTTACATGACTCCCTAAGGCCCTGGTGTGTACACAAATACACTGAATCTAAGTCAAGCCACCAAGATTTGTGTAAGAAGCCAAGCATGGTGACACATGCCTATAAACCTAGCACTTGGGAGGCCGAAGCAGGAGGATTGCTGTGAGTTCAAGGCCAACCTGGGCTACATAGTGAGTTCAGGATCAACCTGGGCTACAGAGTGAGACTCTCTCAAAAAAAAAAAAAAAAAATGTGTAAGAAAATCTTTTTTCAGGAAAAGCCCAAGAAAGAGGTTCCCAGTGGAGTTTTTGTTTGTCTGTTGTGTTGACTGTATATCAAGCAGTCCAGGGCTTTCATTCCAAGCTACATTCCAGTCCATTTTTTATTTGTGGTTTTGAAACAGGGTCTCCCTACTTTACTAAGTTTTCCAAATTGGGCTCAAACTTGAAATCCTCCTGTCTCAGCCTCATAGAGTTATCTACCTAGCTTCTTTTCTCTCTCTCTCTTTCTTTCCTTCTTTCTTTCTTTCTTTCTTTCTTTCTTTCTTTCTTTCTTTCTTTCTTTTGACAGTGTCTCACTCAATAGTCCAGGCTGGTTGAACTCATTATGGAGCCCAGGCTGGCCTTAAACTCATCCGTCCTCCAGCCTCAGCATCTTGAGCCCTGGAATTACAGACACGCATCATCAGTCCCAACTTCTGTGGTGCTGGGAAATCAAACTCATGGCTTTGCGTTTGCTAGGCAATTGCTCTAACCACTGTGATATTCCTCCAGCCCCACCCAGCTTCTGAGTGGGGCAGTTATAAATGTGTGGCAGTGGACTGGAGGAATGGCTCAGCAGTTAAAGTGCTTGCCTAGCAAGTGCTAAGTCAAGCTGTTAGAAATGGCTCATAGAAATTTACTTGTCCAAACAAAAGATGGACATGGGAGACCTGGATGACAGGGAATGAGGCTTTAATTTTCTTTTTGCAAAAAGGGTGACCTTCCCACATGCAAGTGGAGAGAGGCACACCGAAAACGTGGTCGGTACTGACTTAAATCCCTAGGTCACAAGTCCCTCCCCGCCTCTTCCTATTGGCAGGATGCACAATCTTCCTGAGAAGATCTAAGACACTGACTCAGGTCCAAATTCATCACAACATCATTACCTTTATCCCTCCTTTCCCTTTCCGCCTTTGTCTGGCCACCTGGTCAGGAAAGGCATGAAAATGTAAAGATCTGCCACCTTGAATAATGTGTCACTGCTACCGCTAGGTGACACTCACAAAGCACTAAGTACCCGAGTTTGATTCCCTGGCACCACATAAGCTGGGAGTCGGGGCACACCCCTGTAATCCCAGCACTCGGGAGGCTGAGGCAGGAGGATTGCTCTGAGTCCGAGGCCAGCCTGGGCTCCATAGTGAGTTCAGGACCAGCCTGGGCTACAGAGTGAGACAAGCAGGGCTTGTCAAACAAGTCAAGCCAGCTAGAGAAGTCAGCTAGAGAACATCAGCACAGAACCTAGTCCCAGCAGTCAGTCCTGCAGACAGCATATCATAAATCCCACTGTTCTCATCTTTGTTAGGAGCCAAAAAATAGACAACCACAGAGACAAAGACCAAGCTTTTCCCATCCAGCCATCAATCATACTTAATTCTTGGAGATGCAACATCACAAACACTTGGTTTGGGTCTTGTGGTACTGTAGATTGAACCCAGGGCCTTTTCACTGAGTTGCAGTCACAGGCCTTTTCTATTTTTGAGATGAGGTCTTGCTAAGTCACATAAGTGCCCGGGCTGGGCTCCAGCTTGCGATCCTCCTGCCTCAGCCTCCCAGAGCCCTAGGATCACAGGCCTGCACCACCAGGCCTGCCCATGGTCTCTTGACAGGTTTTAACAAGGGTGTTTTCATCTAAACTGTTTCATCGCTTTTATTAGTAAATTCCTGTCACTAGGATGCATTATCCAACACGTACAACTTAACGAAAAATGTTTATTCTAGCACAGTTTTGGGGGTGTCAGTCAACGCAGGATTGGCTGGCTTCACGGCAGAAAACAGCAGTGGGAGGAGAGCGTGGCTGAAGCCCCTCAGGCAGAAGACAGACGTTCAAGGGGAGTAGTCAGCGAGTATAGACAGCAGGGAGCAGCCGGGAAGGACTCACCCCGACATCACGGGAGATCATCCTTGTGTGAATCCACTGAGGAACACAGACCCATCATCTGATCATCTTCCAAACTTTCACGACTACCTGACTCACAAGTGCGTGCTGGCCCACACCTGTAATCCCAGCTCTCAGAAGGCTGAGACAGGAGGACTGCCCTGAGTTCAAGGCCAGCCGGGGCCACATAGTGAGTTTAGGACTAACTTGGACTAGAGTGAGATTTTGTCTCAGAAGAAAAAAAAAAAAAAAGACCAAACTGAACACATAATGCTTTGGGGAGACGTTTTAGATCTGCACCATGACATCCCGCTAGCAGACCAGCACTTCAGGGAGAACCACGTGGGACAGAAGCTGCAGAGCTCCACAGCACATAAGAACTGCTGCGCCTTCAGCACCATCACGTGAGCCCCCTTTGTCCAGTGGGATGCTGCGTCACACAGGACACGCATTGAGTATGCCCTCAGATGGCGATGCGGGGTGCGACCGTCAGCCAGGAAAGCCAAACCCAGACCCCGAGGGCATGTCAATTCCAGGCCAGCTGAATTTATGAAAGGGACCTGCCTTAGTCCACTTGGGGTGTTGTCACAGAAGACCGTAAGCTGGGTGACTTATAAATAACAGAAAAATACTTCCTACCATTCTAGAGGCTGGGACATCCAAGGTCACGGCGCCAGAAGGTTCAGTGGCAGAAGAGAAACATCTACTACTTTCCTCACACATCTGAAGCTGAGTCAGGAAACCTTGATGCATTCCATATGGGCCACCTCAGCCTCCTGGAGCATAAAACAGAAGAGAGAAAGGTTTGCACAGGTGCAGGATGGCAAAGGGGACACTAACACACCCGCTCTATACTACTCACAGCACTCAACTATCTTGTGTCCACCAGCAGGGGGTCAGAAAGGGAAGTAGTCCCTCTCATGAAATGCAGAAAAATAATGACATAAAAGGCCCTAACACGAATGGCAGGATAGAGAAAGAGGCAATGGTCAGATAGGAAAGGGGTGAGCCTCTGAAAAAGGGGTGGACATAGACGTTCACTGATTCCCCAAGCCCCAAGATTCTAATGTGTTACACAATTTGGAATTCATGTATTTACCAAAAAAAAAAGTTAAATTTTATGTCATGTGAATTATTTTTACCACAATAAAATTATTGAAAAAAGGAGAGGTAGTCAAATATTCCACGGGGAAATAAAAGAATCTACCCAGGCCTTTTAAAATCTAAATAAAAGAATAGGAAACAAAAATAAAATTTTTCATACCAAATATATTAATTTAGACACTACCCTGAATGAATGGTAAGCGTCTTCAATCATTGCAGTACTTAATAGCAACCAGGAGATGGCAGCATTACAAAGGTATAGCACCATTTAAAAACCAAATGTTCAAAACCTTTTTCATAATTATCACTGACAATAAAGTTCCTAAATAGGAGCAACTTTTTTTTTTTTTTGAGACAGGGTCTTGCTCTGTACTCCAGACAGGTTCTAAACTCTCCTAAGTGTTGGGATTAAAGGCTTCTGCCATTATACCCAGCTTTATGTCATTGTGCCGAATCGGATTCAGGGCCTTGCACTTGCTAGGCAAGTGCTCTGACCACTGTGCCATTCCTCCAGTCCTGGAGCAACTTTTTGAGTATAGATGGTTCTAAATAACTCAGTGAAATGCAGAAATACTAAATTATTATCAAGCAAGAGTACGGCTCCATGAAGGTGGCTCATAATACACGCATATCCTGCTCTTCCGGGAATGGCATGTGGAGGCCCTTAGGATGGCTCTGCGCTTGCCACATGATCTTAGGCTTTCCTATGATACAGCCTCTAACAAAACTAGGCTGTCTCAGACCCGGAAAATAGAATTGTTTACTTTTATGCCAAGAATGTTGGGAAAGCACCCAAATCTGCTTGTGGTGCATGTCCAGACCGACCCCAGGGGGTTCATGCTGTGAGACCCAAAGTTCTTATGAGGTCACCTAAAACGAGGAAACGTGGTGCAGGGCCTACGAGGGGATGTGTGTGCTAAAAGTGCCGTGACAGAACCAAACATGCTTTATTATTGAAGAGCAGAAAATCATTGTGAAAGTGTTGACAGCACTAGAGTCAGGAAGCTAAAGAAGATAATGACGCTGTTTTGTGTAATAAAAGGTCTAAAGGCTTAAAAAAAGGAGTACATATGTCCTGACATGTGCCTGATAATACCATTAAATCCCACAGAGATACATGTCTATACGTATGCATGGTATTATATAGTGTATATTAAAATTTGCTTAAACCATAAATTTAATTCTTCATTTTAGATATACAAGGCTCAAGATTGTACTCAAAAACAAATTTAATAACAGAGACAACTATGTGCAAGTAATATACAAAGTATTATGTTTTGTACCCCATGATTAATTAAAAGCTGGATGTCACCAACATCACATCAGCTATGAGGAAAAATAATTGAGCCAGGCTTGATGGTGCAGGCCTGTAATCTCAGCGCTTTGGAAGTTCTGAGGCAGGATGACTAAAAGTTCAATTCCAGCCTGGCCAATTTAGCATCTTAGTAAGACCCTGTCTCAAAAATTTTTTTTTAAGAAAATGGGATGAAACGTGCAGAAGAATGAAAATAGGTCCACAATTTTCACCATGCACCAAAATCAAATCAAAAGCAATCATAGACCTAGACATTAAAATGGAAACATTGAACTTGTTGGAAGAAAAGTTAAGCAAAACCCTTGAAGACATAGGTGTAGTCAAGGACTTCCTTAAGAAAATACCCAAAGCACAAGGGATAACACCAAGAATCAACAAATGGGATCATATCAAATTAAAAAGCTACTGCATAGCAAAGGAAAAATCAACAGAGTGAAGACAGCACCCACAGAATGAAAAAAAAATTCCAGCTTCTCCTCAGAGGACTATTATCAAGAATATACAAAGAACTGAAAAAAAAATTAGACCCTCCAAAATAAGCAATCCAACCAAAAAAATAGGAGTCTGAAATGAATAAACAGTTCTCAGAAGAAGTCTTAATGGCCAAGAAATACATGAAATACTGTTCAACATCTGTAGCCATCAAAGAAATGCAAATTAAAACAACACTAATGCTCCATCTAACTCTAGTAAGAATGGCTGGTATTAAGAACTCTAAAAGGAACAAATGCTGGGAGGCTGTGGAGAAAGAGGAACCCTCTTTTTTGCTGGTGTGACTGTAAACTGATAAAGTCACTGTGGAAAGTAGTATGGAGATTTCTCTAAAAACTGAAAATTGCTATTTCATTTGACCCACCTAAACCTCTTCTGGGTGTTTTCCCAAAAGAGTTCATGTCATCATACACACATGATGCATGCACACACAAGTTTACAGCAGTGAGATTGATAACAGCCAAATCTTGGGGATGCCAATTTGCCCAACTATAAATAAATGGATAAAGAAGATGTGGTATATGTACACAATGGAGTATTACTCTCATTAAGAATGACACATCGGAGTCATTTGTAAGAAAATGGATCTACCTTGACACCGTTATGCTTTGTGAAATGAATCTGACCCAGAAAGTTAAATATCATATGGTTTCTCTAATATGAGAAAATTCAACCATAAAAAATGCAGGAGATATGGAGGAAAGTAAGAAGATAGACTTTGTGGGGAGGGAAAGGGAAAGGGGGTTGCAAGGACAGGAAGAGAAAAGGGATGTGATATGTAAATAAATTTGAAATTTTTTAAATGGACTGGATGTAGCTCATGTTGAAGGTCCTAGGTTCATGCTCTGTACCATAGAAGAAAAAAAATTAATCAATCTGCCTTTAAAGAGTGTAGTGCCACAGCTACTTGGGCAACCACCAAAGGGCTACAACAAATGCAAACCAGCCAACTTTCTAGCCAGGTCAGAGAAGACCTTGGACTGGTTCAGCAGAGCATTGGTTTGGTGGTGGTGGTGGTGGTGGGTTGTTTTTGTTGCTGTTGTTGTGGGTTTTTTTTTTTTTAATTTCTCTTTTGTTTTGAGACAGGGTCTCACTCTGTAGCCCAGGCTGGTTCTTAACTCACTATGGTGCCCAGGCTGGCCTTGGACGCACAGCAACTCTCCTGCCTCAACCTACCAAGTGCCGGAATTACAGGCGTGCAACACCACGTCCAGCTTCATGTGGTGTTGGGAATTGAACTCAGCAGAACCATCTGGACTCTAGCTGTGGCTGTGCTCGCAAACTGCCAGGGACTTGATCTTCGGACAGCTGAAAAAGGCGGGCTCTGTGCCTTCCCCGGGCGGAGTGTTGTTTCTATGCAAATCAGTCACAGATAGTGAGGGAGAATGCTCTCCAGCTGCTTGAGCGATTCAGTTCTGAGAGAAAGTAGAGCGCTCAGCTTGGGTGAGTGGCTGAGGGGGGTAGATGCCGGGGCTGTCCCCTTAGCAGGACCATTCACTGTCCTCCTGGTGACATTGCTTTTTGTTTCGTGCCTTATAAACCTGCTCACTTGCTTCATCCATAACAGGACGGAAGCCATAAAGTTACAACCAGTCAGACAGTACCAACAGGTCCCCTACTAAGAATTAGAAAGAGGGTGAAGAGGAGGAAATGTTATGGAAAATCCTGAGGAAGGAGCCGCCCACTCCCCCACTGAGCCTGTGTGTGTTGAACTGTGAAACTGTTGCTGGGGGACAAATTGAGCCTGCTTCCTACTAGACTGTGGAACTGTGCTCGAGGACAAACTGCAGAATGTCTCAGTGTGTTCTGTAACCTTTGTGCGAGGAACTGCTTCAGCCAAACTGCTGCATAGACACTTCCGTACTTCCCCTTGCTGCCTGCTTGCACGTATATCCTGCGGCCTCTGAGGTCTCCAGCCGCGCCATTTTGGAGTGATCCAGATGGTGGTTCACTGGCATAATAAATAGTCCTCTCTCCTCTGAACTCACGACTGTGTGTCCGGATTTCACTGGGTTTGATTATCATTTAATTTCCACTCCTTCAACAATTACTCTTTTCATACTGGAGACTGAACCCCTGACCTCCAATGTGGGCTACATCACTGGTCCCACTCTCTCAAATCCCTCTTTTTTCAAAACGACTTAATAAAGTGCTAAATTGCCCAAGCTAGGCTTAAACTTGACATTCTCCTGCCTCTGCCTCGCAGATGCTGGGGTTATAAGTATGTACCACCACAAGCAGAACTAAACAGTCATCATATCCAACATTCAAATTTGTAAAATTTGAAAGATGCACATAAGCATTATCAATATTATGGACCAGATGCCAGCTAGGTACAGAAGGTAAAATGAGGAAAGAAAATAATCTGACACATAAAAATTCTCAATCTGACATGGAAACAGAGAAACCCAATGCATGAGAATAGAAATCAGGTGTGGTGGTACACTCCTATCATCCCAGCACACTGGAGGCTGAGACAGGAGGATTGCGAGTTAGGCAATTTAATGACTTAGCAAGACCCGGCGTCAAAATAAAGCATAAAAAGGGCTCAGTGTGAAAGCTCTGGGCTCCATCCTCTAAACCACAAACAAACAATGCTGAACTTTGCACTAAAAATCAGGTTATGTCACTGGGAGGACCGGCTTGCCTAACTTAGGAGGCAAGGAGTCCCCAAGGCAAGGAGTTATCCAGGATGAAGGACTGAATGGTGACCTAGAGAGGATAACAGGTGTTTGCCGTGGTGGCAACAGGGAGATTACACTTATGAAGAAATAAGAAAGGAGATCAGGTGAAAGAGCAGAGAGGGCAGACAGGAACCAGCACTCTCTACCCCAGGGGTCAACCAGAAGCAGTCCACCCCCAGTGGAGATTTTACAACATTTAGAAAGATTTTGATTTGCACAATTGGAGGAAGGGTTGTAGCCGCCTGTAGATGGAGGTCAGAGAAGCAGCTGAATGTCCTACAATGTACCACCCATCCTCCCACAACATATAAATGATTTAACTCCAAACACTGTAACTAAAAAAAAGTGTTAAAATCACAAATTGCTTCTCTTTTCCCCAGTACCATATAAAGTGGGGCGTGGTAGCACACATCTGTGATACTATCACTTAGGAGGCTGAAGCAGAGGGATTGTCCAGAGTCCAAGGCCAGCCTGGACTACACCAGTGAGTTCAGGACCAGCCCGGGCTACAGAGCGAGACCCTGTCTCAAAAATAAAAATAAAAATAAAAATAAAAAAATTGCAGGGCTGGAGAAATGGTTCATTGGTTAAAGTGCTTGCCTAGCAAGGGATATGTCAAACGCCTAGTAACTGAGTTCAATTCCCTGGCACCACATAAACCAAGCATGGCACATGCCTGTAACCCCAGCACTCAGGAGGCTGAGACAGGAGGATTACTGTGAGTCCAAGGCCAGCCTGGGCACCATAGTGAGTTTAGGACCAGCCTGTGCTACAGAGTGAGACCCTGTCTCAAAAAAAAAAAAAAAATTGCATCTCTTAGAACAAAAAGAGTACAGAGACTGGAAAAAGAGATGAAGCCACAGAGTTCAAGAGCTGGGGTTAATGGTTTCTGCCAGTAATTTCAGCACCTGGGAGAGTGAGGCAGGAGGATTATGAGTTCCAGGCCAGCCTGGGCTGCACAGTGAATTCAGGACCAGCTTGGACTACAGAATTAAGATTGTGACTCAAAAAAAAAAAGTGGGGACAAAATCAGTACATCCTCATTGGCCCAAAAATACAGAGTAGGGGAATAATTTAAACATTTAGATTTTCCCTCTCTTTCTCCCACCCACCCACCCATCCAACCAATCAGTGCTGGAGATGAAACACTGGGCCTTTGCACTGAGCTACATTCCTGTGGGGTGATATCTAAGATAGCACCCGCCGGAAGTTCCCAGGCTGTTCACCTCAGGTTTTTACCGAGAAGGATGATTGGGCCAAGCCAGTTCTACCCTCATGGACCACGTGTGATCTCAATACTGCTGCTATGAACACCTGGTGCCTGCCTGCGTGAACATCCCCAGTTAGCCTAACACCTGCTTACGTAGACACCACGTCAAATCGCCTGCTTCCCCTCCTTGCCACGTTCTTCCCCTATCCTATATAATCACTGTACTTCCTCAATAATGTGAGTTCCTGCTTCGACAAGCTCCCAGCTGCGCCTGGTAGTCTTGGGACGAGGGGGCCCAGCTGCGCTCACCTTTCCTCTCCCCCAGCCCTTGTGTGGTGGTGAAACACCCACACATTCCTAGCTCATTTTTAGGTTTTGATTTTGAAACACAGTCTAAGTCACTAAGTTGCTCAGGCTGAGATCACACTTGGAATCCCCCTGCCTCAGCCTCTCAGAAAGCCTGAATTACTGGTCTGTGCCACTGGACCCAACTAGATTTTACTCAACGTGAAAGAAAACCAAACATGACTAGATTTGCACAGCAGAAATATAGCTGTGCTGTGGAGAGAACGGATTGAAGACTGCTGGGTTGAGAAATGGCAAAGAAAAGTTTCACTTTCTATTTTCCTTATCAAGGGGATGACCTTCAGAATGAAGAAGTAGAAGCCAGACTGGCAATAGGAAATTAAAATCCAAGATTGCCGACAAGACTATGCACGAGCTGCTGCCATCATAACGAGATTTCTGACAAGCCAAGAAGGCCGGCCGGTCTACACCCTGTTCCCTGACCCTCCCTCCCCTGCCTTACTTAGTTCAGTGCCTCTTTCCGCCCAAGGTTACTCAGGGTCTTTGCACTGAGCTGTATACCAAGCCCATTTTTATTTAACTGGAGGCAAGGTCTTGCTAAGTTACCAAAGCGGGACTCAAGGTTGTGATCCTTCGGTTCCCACACGGCCTTGCAGTTAGGATTCCTGGTTCTCAAAGCTGTGATCCTCCTGCCATACCCTCCAAGGACTGGGGTCACCAGTGTGAGCCGCTGGGAGGACTGCCGTCTCCCCTTCCCGACTTTGCCTGGGAGACTAGCAACCCAGATTGGACTTGCTGGCCGGGTCTTGTGGGAACCTGCACCAGTGAAAGGTTGAGAGATGTCACGCCCCACCCTGCCATGCCACGCCCACAGCCTGAAGCAGGGCAATCTAACCCCCTCAGTGAGCAAGCAGGAGAGGGTTGGGCAACTTGCCTTCTCCACCATTTTGCCAGCAGAAGTGATATTTTTCCTTCCAGATTTGGCCCTCCTTCCTTCTCCTCTTCACTCACATCAGCACATTCACCCACACCTGCCACAGCCCATGTCAACAGTCTAGCACCTATCTGGCCCGTTTTCTCCATGGTTAGCCAGGCACAGCGGCACATACCTGCAATCCCAGTTATCGAGGCAGGAGAATCTTAAGGTCGAGGCCAGTCTGGGAGACTAATCCTGTCTCAAAATTAAAACTAATAATAAAATAATAATAATAAAGGATGGGTTTTTAAATAAAAGATTGTGATGTAACTCAGCGGTGAAACACTAGCCTGGCAGGCACGAGGAAGAGAAAGAAATGGTACTGCTGTCAGGTGGGCTCCCAACAGAGCCTGCTCAGACTGGTGCCTGTTAATAACAGGGGGAGCCAGGCCCAGTGGTGCAGGCCTGTAATCCCAGCACTCTGAGACTCAGGTAGAAGGATCATGAATTCAAACCCAACCCAACAACCTAGGGACTTAACAAGACCTGTCTTGAAATCAAAAAGAAAAAATAGGCTAAGGGTGCAGCTCAGTATGAATACTGCCAGCTTGATCCCCAGGAACTCCTTCCCACCCATGTGCCTCCCCCAAAAAGGAACAGGGTTTTACAACAGGAGATGAGCAGCAGAGCACGTCTGAAGTTTTATCAATATTTACAGCTGCACCCCATCACTCCCATTACCACCTGAGTGCCATCGCCTGTCAGATCACTGGAGGCACTGGATTCTTACAGGAGCATGAACCCTGCTGTAAACTGTGCATGCAAGGATCTAGGTTGCATGCTCTTTGTGGGAATCTAATGCCTCGTGATCTGAGGTGTAGCCAAGGTGGTGATACCATATTAAGTGCACAATAAACATAACGCACTAAATCATCCCAAAACTATCCCCTATTCCCCAGCCCATGGGAAAAATGTTTTCCACCGAACTGGTACCTGTTGCCAAAAACATTGCAGACTGCTGCTCTAAAGGCAAGTACTATCCTGAAGTATATACTTTTTCTTCCTCAAAATAGTTTATATTTCTATTACAAATACACATACCTAGAAAAGTACATGATGTTGTCGTTATGTTTATAAACTGAATATAAATAGTTGTTTGCAGTATAAATTTTCTCCTACTTTGTTTTTTGGGAAGTTGTTTGTATCAGCTATGGAAACCCGGGGCCTTTGCACTGACCTACGTCCATCCTCAGCACTCCCCACCCTCTTTTTGCATGTAGTTTATTATCTTTTCATTCAGTAAGGTCTTTGTTCAAGTATGTTAAAGTTTTACTTATTTATTTATTGTAGACTGAGGACTGAACCCAGGGCCTTTGCACTGAGCTTGATTCTCATACCACTCTTTAGTTTTTTGATTTTGAAGCAAGGTCTCATGAAGCCACTAAACTCAGGATAAACTCAAATTTGTAATCTATGTGCTTCAGCTTCCTAGAGTGCTGGGATTACTAAGGTTTTTTTTTTTTTAGATTTTTTTGTCTTTTACATACTGATTTGTAGATGTTCTGTAAATCCTCTAAATATGAAAACACATACTCTTTTCATATTGCAAACTTTTTCTCTCAGCCTAAGGTTATATTTTCATTTTGTATACAGTGTCTTGCTGAAGAGAGTTTTTTATTAACTTATTTACTTTTGGTATTTTGAGACAATGTCTCATATAGAGTCCAGCATGGCCTTAAACTTGCTATGGAGCCCTAACTGGCCTCATATTCATAATTCTCCTACTTCAAATGTTGGGATTACAGATATGTTTTACCATGCTTGAAAGTTAATGTTAATATTAAATATATCAATTATTTCTAGAGTTTTACTAAGAATAACTATTGATATTTATTATCTATTCATAATCTACAGACATAATTTTTAAACTTGTTAACATTAAATATTAGTTACAGTTAGTGTTCTTGATATTGAACTATCCTTGAATTCCTACCAAAAAGCTCTAATTAGGTATTCTTCATGATATCCAATTATTAACTAATGAATTATATTTATTAATATTTTACTCAACTTTTGCATCTAAATTAAGAATTGATCATATTCCATGGGTTTTCTTTTGTAGTGTATTTATTAGATGTTGATATTAAAATAATAGGTGTTCAGCTGACCTGGTGGTGTAGGTCTGCAATCCCAGCACTCTGGGAGGCTGGGGCAGGAGAGAATAGCAAATTTAAACCCAGCCTGCCTCAAAATCAAATATAAAAATAGGCTAGGGGCATAGCTCATTGTGAAGCCCCTGGGTTGTATCCCCAATACTACGATAAATAAGTAATAGGATTCATAAAAAATTCAAAATTTCCAATTTTTCCCTGTTAATATCAAAAGCCTCTGCTAAATCAAACTACACAATTCTCTTCCTAGAAATCAGTCCCTTTTTGTGTGTATTTCCTTCCTGTCTCTTCATGTTCTTCAGCTGGGGAAAAAAACATGATCCAGGGTACAGTTTGAAGAATTGATTATTGATTAGGAATTGCTCATATTCCTTGAACTTCCTGGCAGCCCTGGAAAAAATATCTTTCACTCTAGTAAAGCAACGATCCTTCAATTATCCTTCATCTGTGCAATGATGAAGCCAAGTGTGGTGGTACACACTTGTAATCCTAGCACTTGGGAGACTGAGGCAAGAGGATCACCATGAGTTCAAGGCCAGCTGGGCTACTTAGTGAGTTTAGGCCCAGCTTTGACTACAGAGTGAGACCCTGTCATGAAAAAAAGAAAGAAAAAAAAAAAACATGCAATCTTGTATAAAAACAAAACACAGTTTGTAACCTTTGCCGATAAGCTGTCATGATGAACTCCAAGTTACCATGGTTACATGAATGAACATGAAGTTGGGAAAAAACGCCCACCCTTAGCTCCTGGGGACCAGTGAGTGCTGGCTCCGGCACATCACTGAATGACTGGGAGGAATTCAAGTGCTAAAGAGGGCTGGATTTAGTTAGCTCACACCTATAATCTCAGTACTCTGAAAGGTTGAGGCAGAAAGATTGCAAGTTCCAGCCCAGACTGGACAGTTTGGCAATTTAGCTATCTCAAAATGAAAAGAGGGTTGGTTGTAGCTCAGTGCAAAGGCCCTGGGTTCAATCCCCATGTTGCAATCCTCACTTTTCCCAAAGGAGTAGAGGAGACCCCCCTGACCGAGCCCGTTCAGTCAGTCAACAAGAACGCGAGAGGGGGAGTGTGGATTGAAGAAAACTGGACTCTTGCAAGGGTCGCTGCAAAAGAAGCTTTATTATCTACAGTCTTGCTTTTATACCTTCCTTGCCTTCCCACTCGTTAGCAATCACGTGTTTCCACACCTGATCCAAACTTCAAATGGTCAAAACAACACATGACTTAAATTGAGTAAACAAGCAAGACCTGGAAATCCAAACGGTCAAACGGTAAAGGACCTTGGCCGAGGTCAGCAATGCTGAGGCTCCCGGGCCCTGAGGCCCCAACACTCCCCAGGTCTGCAGACTCAAATGGTTAAGAATAAAGAGAACGGAGTCCAAAAGTAAGCAAGCAAAAGCTGTATTGAGTGAAGCAAGAGAGAAAAGCTCTTGACAAAGGAGCCAAGGGGAACAGTGAGGGAGTATGGCCCGCAGGATGGCTGGAAGTTCGCTATGCAGATTTGGACCCGAAGAGGGAGGAGCTTTGAGATGGCCCTCAGCGATGGGCTCCTTCACCCATGTGGAACTGAAAGAATTCAGGACTGATCTCAGTGTTGGGGGGCCGGGGGGACAGACAGTGCAGTTCCTCTCTGTGCAGGAAACTGAAACTTCTTATGCACTTGCTCTAGGGAAACTGAGAAGCAACCTCAACTGAAAAACAGCTTCTGCGGGGAGGTTATCCACAGCGTGACCTGCTCTGAAGTTTCACTTTCCTAAGCTCCTGCCTAGCACCGAGTACTACAAATACAAAACAAGAAGGTGGAAGAGGAGGGGACAATGGGATCAGTGTGTTCAATGCAAGGGGGGGATATCTTGAGGGACATTAGTGGCAATGTGTCTCTTACTGTAATAATTTTTTATTTAAATTCACAATGCATTTTTTGATCACACCTGGCTGGTAGCCCTGGCTCATCACAGAGAGGGTCCTGCCTCATATCCTAGAGGGAGGGACACTACACAACAACCAAGAGGGGGTCTCCCCACCCAGCTCACTAGCATGACATCGGGCCCTTCCAACAGCTGATGCCAGTGTGGACTATGATGAGAGTAGAAGAAAAACAGACACTTTGTTTTTTGTTGTTGTTGTTGTTGTTGTTGTTTTTCCTGGATAATAAGAATATCCAGAGGGGTTCCTCAGCTCCACTTTATAGGATTATCCAGGCACCCCATAAAAACATGCCCCGTAAGAGCCGAGGGGTGTGTGTGCATGCATATGTGCTCCTGGGGATAAATGCTAGGACTTTCACACTGATCCACGTCTCCAGGCCTCGCATTTTTTTTTTTTTTGAGACAGATCTTGTTTAAAGACAGGCACAGAAGTGGGCACCAGGACTTACACAAGGAGCAGCTTTGTTGGTGCCAGCACTGGTACAGGGGAATTAATATCCTCAAATCTGAGCCTAGAATACACGAAAAATTTTTTGAGACAAGGCTTGCTCTGTAGTTCAGACTGATCTCGAACTTACCATGGAGCTCAGTCTGGCCTTGAACTCTGAGCTATCTTCCTGCCTCAGCTTCCTGAGGGCTGGGATTATAGGTAGGCACCACCACATTGAGTTTGTGTGGTGCTGAGGAATGGAACCCAGAGCATTTCGCTTGGTAGGCAGCTGCTTTGCTACACTCTCAGCACCAGGGACAAGGCTTTTTTTATATATACAGCTTTGACTTCTTTGTCTCCTGTATATGGTAAAAAGAAATTATCATTGGTTACTTGACTCTAACATCACAAAGTGGTACTTGAAGCTACAAGGTGTGTCAGAGGGAATAGCACAGCCATTACAGCCATTACCAAGCAAGCACAAAGCCCTGTATTCAATTCCCTAGCACCACACAAATTGGTTATGCTAAGGTCTAATTGCCTAGGCTGGAGTTGAACCTGCAATCTTCCTGCCTCAGCCTCCAAGAGTGCTGGAATTACAGGAGTGTGCTGCCACACTGTCAGCCACAGCCAGCTGACAAGGGAACTTTGGGAGGTAAGATGTCCAAATGAAAGCAAATGGGGGCTGGAGGAACAGCACATCCATTACAGCCTTTGCCAAGCAAACACAAAGCCCTGTGTTCAATTCCCTAGCATCACACAAATTGATTATGGTGGTGTCTGCCTGTAATTCTAGCACTTGTGGGGCAGGAGGATTAACTGGAGTTCAAGGCCAGTCTGGGCTTCATAGTGAGTTCCGGACAGCCTGGTCTATAAAGCAAGATCTTGTCTCAGAGAGAGAGAGAGAGAGAGAGAGAGAGAGAGAGAGAGAGAGAGAGAGAGAGATCAGCACATCATCACACAAGTTAAGCTTTACCAGTAGAGCACACAAGCTACACTTTACTAGTGAACTGTGGTAATCAGGCCTTTGCTGAGCATGTGCAGAAAAGAGTAATGAGCTCACAGTCATGTACTACTGAGCTCATCATCCTGTGCAGAGAACACAGAGCTTATTGTTATGCCAGGATGCTGAGTCACACCTGTGCAGTGTGCACAGGTGCTGCCCTTGGCCTACTCCATCTTGGAGCCTCTTTCCCACACACACCCAGCAAAGAAGCTGTCTCCTTGTGTGGGCTGGCTCCCACAGACTAGGCTGCCAGAATAAGGCAGATGTGCTGATTTTGAATGATCAACTTGTTTACATGAAAGAAAGAGGAATTCAGAAAGGATACAAAGAATGAGTAGTCAAAAGGATAAAAATTGTTAATGATATATGCCAAGCCCAGTCCAGTGGCATAGCTCTGTAATCCAAGCACTCTGGGAGGCTGAGGCAGGAGGATAAGTTCAAACCCAGGCTGGCCAACTTAGTGAGACTCTGTCTCAAAATAAATAATAAGGAGCTGAAGGAATGGCACAGTGGTTAAAGTGCTTACCTTGCAAGCACAAGGCTCTGAGTTTGATTCCCCAGACCACATAAAGCTGGGCCTGGTGGCACACACCTGTAATCCCAGCACTCGGAAGGCTGAGGGCAGGAGGATTGCCATTAGTCCAAGGCTAGCCTGGCCCACATAGTGAGTTCAGGAGCAGCCTGGACTACAGAGCAAGACCCTGTCTTAAAAATAAATACATAAATAAATAGACAAACAAAATAAAAACAGGCAGGGATCTAACTCAGTGTGAATGCACTAGGCTTGATCCTTAGTACTCTGAAATAAAAAAAGAAAGAGCAATATATAAAATGTGTACATATATATTATATATACATATATGGGTATATAGTTCATATATATTGTCTGTTACTTTTTTGTTGCTGTGACTCAATACCTGACATCCACAAATTTAGGGGAGAAATTTCAGAAGGTCACAGCCCACTTAGAGGTGTCTGGCAGCAATGGAAGCACATGGCAGAGGTGGAGGCAGCTTCTCACGACATCACACACAGGAAGCCAAGTCAAGGCAAGTTGAGGCTAGTCCTCCAAGGAAGGCAGGAAGCAGCTTATATATCCTTCCAGGTCTCCTCCCAGTGATCAGCCCCTCCTGGATCCAGGTGTAGAAGGTGTGGTAAGCCCCCACTATATGGCTGTAATCCAATTTACATGCCTGTAATCCACCCCTCCAGACTAGGCCCCAATCTCCCAACAGCACATGGTTCCATAGGCAATCTATAACATACATGAGACTTTTGGGGGACATTCCAGAGCCAAACCACAATATATACAGGTAATTTATATATATACATGTTATATGCATATACGAATACATATTTACTCACCCTCACATGTAAATATATTTACATATGTGTAGATAAATATATAATGTATATTTGATATATATATATATGTATATGTATTTTATGTGTACATATATAAATTTACCCATACAAGAAAACAGAGCACAGCTTTTTTTCTGTTCTTTTTTTGTGAGAGAGGGTCTAGCTCTGTTATCTAGGATGGTCCTGAATTCATTATGGATGTAGCCCAGGCTAGCCTTAAACTCACAGCAATCCTCCTGCTTCAGCTGCCCAGGGGTTTTTCAGAAAAGCAGAAATACGTATTGATCGACCATCCTGAATACAGAGGATAGCAACCTTAATGTATTCTAATTAATAACTGTCTTTCCCTATGAGAGGATTAGTGTTCTGTTAGGTGGCCAATTGTGTGTCTGTAGAATTCCTTTTTTATGGGTCAAAGCAGATTGTTTTAGAACATGATCCTCTCAGAACAAGGATCCTTTCCAAAAAACCCTGACTTTGTCCCGGGATAGGTGGCTGATTGTACACGGTCTCTCTGAGAGTCTGATTTCGCATTTTACCAGAGGATGGTACTATAATATACTCTGTACTTCAAATTTAATTATGTTTCCTTTATTTTTCCAAGGATTATGGAAAGAACCCTGTATTTTAAAAACAAAAGAACCCTGTATTTTAGAAACAACGGCAGCATTGTCCTGTAAAACAATGGATCAGTGTGTCTCAATATGCTCAATAACTCACGGTTAAGTCAGAGCCTGTGTTGACTTCTAAGGAAAATGTAGACATCACAGAGTAGTATTTGTTGGATTTTGCCTGTTATTGCCTGTTCTGCCTTTTTTTAAAAAAAAAAACAGCAATGCAATACTTTTCCTTCAGAGAAACACCTTTATCAGTCTCATGGCTCCTGGGGTAGAAGCCGGAGTACCTCACTCTACCCTGGGCCCAGGGCTGGGCACATGACCACAATAGGACAATCAACATATACTATTGTTCTGGATCTAGTGATTGCTCCAAAACTGTGCACCTGCCTAACCCATTGGGCCAATAGTGGAGGCACTTGCAGAAATGTTTGCTAGAATCACTGAGAAAAACGTGTTATCTTTCTATTGGAGTTATTACCCTACTGAGTTACGTCCCTGCCCCTAAATCCAGTGTGTCAGCTAACGCTGTGATGGGCCACGCTCCTCCCTCTTCTTTTTTATTTATTTTTTCTTTTTTCAAACAAAACCAGCGGAGAAGGAAAGGTAAGAATTGGACATCGGGGCTGGCAGCACATACCTATAGTAACATCCTGCGAGGATGAGGCAGGAGGCTCTCAAATTCAAACCCAGCCTAAGAAATTTAGCTACTTGGCGAGGTCCTGGCTCAAAACCTAAGAGCAAAGTTTTTAAATTTAAAAGGGCTCAGGATGTGGCTGGGTGTGATGGCTTGGATTCAATCCCCAGTACTACAAAAGGAGAGGGATCAGGAGAGAAAGAAGGAGAGTTGCTGCACAGGAGGAGATGCCCGCGGGCAAAGACCATGGGCAAGTGAAGGAGCGGTCTCTGGAGAAACTCACCGGGCTTGACCCTTTGACCTTGAATTCCAAGCCTCCAGAACTGAGAAACGAATCTCTGCAGTTGAAGCCACCTCCTCAGTGGTATGTCAGCCATAGGAGAGTAATATAAGCGCTATTGGCCAGCCGTGGTAGCACAGACCTGTGATCCAAGCACTCTGGGAGGCTGAGGCAAGAAGATGGCAAGTTTGAGTGTAACCTGGGCAACTTAGTGACTTACTGCAACCCTGCCTCAAATAAACAATAAAAAGGGCGGAAGATGTAGCTGTGTGCCGCCCTGGATTGAATCCCCAGCGCCCCAGAAAGAGAGAGAAGAGAGAAGAGCTGAAGTGCTACGCCCGGGATTTCAATTGTAAGTGTTAATGTGTTCGTGAGCCTCAGGGTGCTGAGGCGGGATCTTAAGGGGCAAGTCGCCCAGTTCGTGGATATACTGTGCTCAGCCGGTACACTGTGACGGGGCTGGTGGCGCATGAGCAGAAGAGGGTCACGAGCTCACCTTCATGTGCGCACAATCTCACCGCCAGGTGCCCCAGCTTCTCATCCTGTGCTGAGGAGGATCCAGGCTGCTGACCCTGAACTCATTAATGTAGCCCAGGTTAGACTTGAACTCGCTGCAATCTTCCTGCCTCAGCCTCCCACCAAGCGCTGGGATTATAGCAGTATACTGCCACACCCTGTTTATGTGGTGCTGGGGAACCAAACCTAGGGCCTTGTGCTTGCTAGGCAAATGCTTTAACTGCTGAGCTACTCCCCCCAGCTCGGTATCCTGATTTTTGATGGAAAAGTATTCAGTTAAATCGTTGCCTGTTTCATCCTAGGACTCTCCACAAATCAACTAACAAAACCCAGGGCTGGAGGTGTAGCTCGGCGGTTATAGTATTTGCGTAGCAAGCACAAGGCCCTGTGTTTGACTCCCCAACATCATATACACTGACAGTGGTGACACACACCTGTCATCCTTGCACTCAGAAGGCTGAGGCAAGAGGATTGTCATGAGTTCGAGGCCAGGTTGGGCTACAGAGCAAGACCTTGCCTCAAAAAACAGAAGCTAAATAAATAAATAATGGACTGAACGCTGGGGAAATAGCACAGTCGTTAAACTGCTTGCCTAGCAAGCACAAAGCCTGGAGTTCCATTACCTAGCACCATATAAACTGGCCATAGTAGCACACACCTAGAATCCTAGCACTCAGGCTGAGGCAGGAGGACTGCCAAGAGTTTGAGGCCAGCCTAGGCTATACAGTGATTTTAGGACAGCCTAGACCAGAGTGAGGGCCTGTCTCAAAAACAAACAAAAACAAGCTGAGGATGTAGCACAGTATGAAGGTCCTGCGTTCAATCTGTAGTACCAGAAAGAGAGAGAGAGCCACCTCAGATGGGGTAAAAAACCAGGCCAATGGCAGTAGAGAAGGGAAGACTTTTCAGTTAGTAGCTCCATGGCAATCAGACTAGTTGGCCAAGAAACTCATGCCCGGGGTAGGGCCCTGGGCCATGGCCTGGAAGGGGTCTTCTCACCCCTGGCTCCTTTCTTCTATTTCCCAGCTGTCAGGGGCCTAACCACTGTCCTCCACCGTGCCCTTCCACCACACCATTTCTGCCTTGGAGCCAGCCCAGGGATATAACCCTCTGAAAACCTCCAGCCAAAACAAATCTCAAAGTCGTGAGTGAAAGGAGCCAGGCCCAGTGGTGCAGGCCTTTAATCCCAGCACTTAGGCTGAGGCAGAGGATCACACAGCCAAGCCCATACTCAAGTTCAATGTAAACATATGTATCATATGTTTACATGATACAAATTCAAGACCGACATGGGCCACTTAGCAATTTAGTTGGATTCTGTTTCAAAATAAAAAATGAAAATGGGCTAATATATAGCTCAGCATGAAGACTGTGGGCTCAATCCCCATGTCAGGAAGAAAGGAAGGGAGGGAGGGAGGAAGGAAGGAAAAGATTGGTTGTGGGTGTCAGACATTTTGTGCCAGGAACGGAACATGACGAATATTCTCCAGAACTTTTCAGTTACACTAACCAACATACTCTCTTTTTCTTCAAGTCAGTTTGAACAGCTACTGATACTCATAACTGAAAAATAGTTTTTGGTTAATACAGCTTTCTTGATGAAGCTCTCAATCAAAACAGAAATACTGTACAAACATCACCAATATATGAGCACCCAGTACTACTTAGGCATGTTAGCACTCAGACTCAAGGTCCGTATACCCAAAATCAAGTTGGAACTCTTAGCCAGACACGGTGCCCCACATCTGTAATCCTAGTACTGAGGGAGGTGAGGCAGGAGGACCACAAGTTTAAGCCTATCCTGGACAGTTTAGTGAAATCTTGTCTCAAAATGGAAAGGGCTGGGGGTATAGCTGTGTGGTACCATGATGCTGACACGTGGATATGGCACCTGTCTCACAGTGTCGAAAAATGGAATCACAGACAAAGGAGTCAAGTTACAGAGTTGGTAGCTTATTTGGAAAGGCAAGGACAGGAGGAAAGCTTCCACTGCCTGGAAGGGGACCTGAAAAAGCTTGCTACATGGCTCATGGTCTAGAAGCTTTTATAGATGAGCTGGGCAAGGGGACTGTCCCATATTAGACAGGTTAGTTGTTAAGGCTGGTTGC